>OZ038508.1:78240338-78545338 GCA_964036315.1 Acanthosepion esculentum | reverse complement strand
CTAGCTGTCTCAGTCTGTTCAAATCTATCTATCTATCTATCTATCTATCTATCTCTCTCTCTATCTATCTATCTGGCTAGCTTGCTATCTCAGTCTGTTCCAATCTATCTATCTATCTATCTATCTATCTATCTATCTATCTATCCCAGTCTGCCCATTATCTATCTATCTATCTATCTATCTATCTATCTATCTATCTATCTATCTATCTATCTATCTATCTATCTGTTAGTTTTGGGACCCTCAAAAGAATGAACGAGACTGAAGCGACAAGCAAGGACAAGGTCGTCCCCAAACTGCTCGAAACCAAGTGCTCGTAAATCCACCGGGGCGAAGCTGAGAAGAAATCCGAATGCGCCTGCACACATGTACACAATATGAAAATATATCGTAAAAATTTTATCCACCTCGCTTAGATAATACCATTTTTAGTGCCAAAATATTGATTTGAATGATAAAGTCTGGAATAGTATAAAAGCAATTTCCCATGAATTTAATTAAAACATCTTCTTCTACTGTACTGAAAAGATCGCATTCTTCAGAAAACGAAAACAGTAGACACTAACGGCCAAATGCTTTGTCAGTAACTGTTTTGATAATTAGTAAGTCATTCATTTTGTTTTATTTGTGTTCCTGCATATCTCCCCATATTGCAGTCGATCTAGAATATCGAAAACCTGAAGATAACTGCCTATTGTGCATGTGACAAATAAAAGTCTTTTATATGATGTCATAGATTCGGTCGTGTCTGTTTCTCTCCCTCTTTCTTTTTACCTTGTCTTTCTCTTTTCTCCTGAATTCATCTCAAAATAAACATTCCTGAATTTCGCCAGACACATTCCCGTCTTCAATTCGTATTCAAATAAAATTATAAAACCACTGCGTTTTAAAAGCCTGTGTTTGAAAGACATTAATAATGTCTGTAAATATTTGAAGCCGAATTCCTTTTTTTCTCTATACAAAAATATCACTCTTTTTATGAAATTACTGAAATTATTTGCTATTTTTCGTCCCCATTATAAGGTTACTTTCGATAAAATGCCTTAAGTGTGAATGATTAGAGTAAAAACATTATCAAGTGATTATCCTTTAGTGTTCATTTTTATCAGTTTTGTTTTTCGCGGGATTTTGATTATCACTGCTATCGAACCATTATTTGTCACTCTTAGAATTTTCCTATTTGCAAAGCTTTTGGTAAAATGTGTTAATTCTTTCTTAGTAGAATCAAACTTTTAAGCAGGTTACTTGTGAGGTTTTGTCGCTTACAGAACGACTTGAATTGGTATGATGGCGGAGAGCGTCAAGAGAGGAAAGAATGCGGAGAAAAAAGAAAGAAATAAAAATAAAAAGACAAAAGGGTGAAAAGAAAAAGAGCGGGAAAAGAGAGAATGATGGACAAAAATATGACTAGAAAAGAACGTCTGATTTGATTTAATGTATTTATTTATGAGTTAACTCAAGCTGACAAAAATTATTATGTTATTTTATTAAATGCTTATTATTAACTGAAAGAATTCACCTGTGAAACGTTAAATACGTTTTTCCATTTATTATTGTTCTACTTATCTCTTGTACGGCGTCGTTTTTCGCCCCTTCCAACTACTGTCATAACAAAAAACATCAAAATGTTACAAGAATTATATATATATATATATATATATATATATATAATTCTTGTAACATTTTGATGAAAAAAAGGGGCGAAAAACGACGCCGTACAAGAGTCGGGAGTCGCATACAGAAGTCGGATCCAGGTGCGAAAGTACTGCCCGAAACCGGCCGCCGAAAGGACAGCCTCCAGAAATTGATGGTTAACCCTATCGAAGGCCTTGGACTGATCTAAATTGATCAGCGCGGCTTCACTGTCGACTTGCTCGATGATCAAGCGTACCATATGAAGGTTGTCCTGAATAGTCCTACCTTTCACAGCACGTCTGTTCGGAGCCAATCAGACTAGACAATACAGCCTGCAAACGGTTGTCTAAGGTTTTTGCCAAAATCTTTAACTCTCTATTTAACATAATTAAAGGGCGAAAATTACCTAACCCATCCCCACCGTTCTTGTCCTTGCGTAGCATCTTGATCACACCCCTGTTGAAGTGCTGAGGTATAGACCCCTGCTTCATCCAGTTGTTTAAAATCAGTTCCAGCAAAGGAGCAAAAACGGGTGACTGCCGCAAGTAAACTTCGTACGGAAGACCATCTAATCCCGGAGATTTTTCCAGGCCAACCTGTTTCAGCGCTTCCCAGATTTCCGACTCTGCGATGGGACCCTCGCACCCAGCCGCTTCAGCTGCTTCAAGACAGTGGAAGTCGGCTAAATAGGCGTCGAACTGAGCAAGGCTCAGACCGGGCTCCCTGGTGAAAAGTTCCTGAAAGTAATCACGAAAAGCCTTACATATGCCCGCGTTTGAAGTCACAGTCCACTTATCCGGCAATGTGACGCATGCGATATGTCGCCGAGATGCATTCCGAGAGTCCTCTGAGCTCAAATCAGCGGCTATATTCGTCGCCTCAGAGGACATTCTTTTTAACCTAGCCCCAACTACTAGAGTTTGATCCTTCTTGATAAGCAATGAGGACAACTCTGCCTTAGCTAAGTCTATTTCCCCACTATCACGGGATTTCACTGCCCGATCTACTTTTTGCTGACAAGCCGTTTGCGCCGATAATCTATCTCGATTGAGTTGACGGCTAAAATCAGCAGCAAACTTTTAAGCAAACTCTAATTTGGGATTTTAATTTATCCCACCAGGCATTCCCTACAACCACCCCCGTCAATTCCCTCGGTATCATTAGTAGCAGCTGGTCCTGGAAATCTTGCTCACCAAATAGTGAACAGGTTAATTTCCAGTAACCAGCCAACCTAACCTTAGGCTTATCTAAGTTTACACGGACCCGGACAAGGCTATGATCCGAATAAACTATATAATGAAAACTTGGACACCCTAAGTGCCCTACACCGACTCTCCTAACTAAGACTCGGTCGAGGTAGCTAGAAACCACCCCAGCATCCAAGCCGCCACTAATTGTCCAAGTTCAAACTACCTCCCGAGGGTGCTCATTCCGGTACTTATCGACAAGATCAAACCTGTCGATAAAGTCCCGAAATGGTTTCACGTCTCGGTTTTAAGTACCCGAATTTGGCCCTATACGATCTATGTCGGGGTCAAGGACGACATTCCAATCTCCCGCTAAAACTACCCGACGAGATGTCGTCAAAAACGGCTCGATCTGCCGAAACAAAGCAGGCCGCTCAGAATGAACATTGGGCGCATAAACCCCAATGAGACGAAGAGCCTTATCCTTAATGGTAACATCCAGGACGCAAAGCCTTCCGGTCGGATCTGAGAAAACAGGAGTACACGCAGCCTTCAAAGACTTGCTCACCAGCCAAGAGACACCTCTCGAATGATCATCAAAACATGCTGAATAGAGGGAGAACCCCCTAGACAGAATGTCCTCATAGTCCTGAGTAGAAAAACGAGTCTCTTGTACACAACAAACATTCACTGCGAGACTCCGACCTCAGGCCTCGGACATTCAGATTAGCTAACCAGAGATCCATAATGATACCGATTAGGGTTGCTCTCCTGCATTAAACATGGACGGGGAAAGGACACCGACGGCCTCTTCCTGTTCCCATCTCGGTTTTGATGGTGCCGTCGGGAGACAGGCCGCCAATGTCCAGAGGGAAAGTTAGCTTTAACGCTCTGTACAGAGAGGGGTGAACAAAAAGCGGGAACCTCCTTGAATAAAATTGCTGCAATTTTTTCACTGTATCATAAATCAAAACAGGCCATGGGCGGAAACATCCCGAAGACTTCATTAGCCTCCGCAACAATGGCCCAAATTTGTTGACCGGCTTCGCCCACTCTAACGATAATTGCGTTGGGAAAATCTCTTGGGTCTTCGATATCTAGGTTGTTAATTTTCCTGAAATTAACCACGGATTTAATGTTCCTCATTTTTTTTCTGGTTGTTTGGATACTCGGTTGGGTTTAGGTTTTTTATGAGATGATGGATCTATGGTTTCTGGTGATGGGCTTCTTTGCCTTTTGGCATTGTCAGTCTTTTTCGGTGTAGCTGCAGGAGTTTTGACAGGGGATGGTTTGGGGCTAATAGCGATAGTGGAAGGGCGGTCTTTGGCAGGTGAAACTGTGAGGGGGGGCTTTTTTAATGTTGTCATTTTGGGGGGAGAGGGAGATGAGGATCTTAGGATTGGAGGATGGGTCATAATGTGTTTTTAATTGACGGGGAAGACGATGCCGAGGAGTTAGGGACAGATTTTTTTTCATGATTATTCCGTTTGAGAGAATCTTTCAGTTGCCGCAATTTTTCTGCTTTCTCAAACGATGGCGAGCACTTTTGCTTTTGCTGTCGTAGTTTTTTCCGAATAGATGGTCGGCGAGTCACCCTTAGAACTGGAGAGTGGGTGGAACTGTTTGTGTCGTTTCCCGTTGGGGCTTCATTGGGTCAAGGACCCGCTGCCCGGAGCTTCCCTCTAGTCTTACCAACAACCTACCATTCCCCCTTTTCCTCCTCCACAACTGCACTAGCGGCGAGCAAAGGCTTTTCGGGGAATGAGAACCGTGTGAGCAAGAACGCATTACTAACAGAATCACTGGGGGCTCCGTACTTTACAGCTTTTCAGGGCATTTAAATTAAGATGAAAGAAACGGATAAACAAAATTAGAGTAAATGTAAAGAAAAGCAAATCGAATAAAAAAAGCTTAACTTGTTTTCATTCCTTTCTCAACAGAGTTTTGTTAAGGACTGGAAAATGTCCACTGCAAATAAAATAGAAAACACGCAGGACAGGATGTTATATATATATCAAATATCTAATAATAAACGGTTGATACACTTCAGGCTTAAAACTACTAATTCTACTTAAATAGGTGTCTGGATGGACTTAATATATGTTGACGTTTACTTGGAAATTCGAATGAATCCTCCTCAGTACCGTGAGCATATCTTGGTTATAACACTAGATTGTTATTTATCAAATGTCCATCTATCGTAGATCTCTAGGCCATTGTCACATCTATGTAAATTATACAAATTTCCTTTCCGAACATTTAGGCATTGTTTGTAAAACGTTGTACAACAATGAAGATATTTTGCAGTGTTGTACAATATTTTAGAAACAATACAGAAAAATATCAAGTTTTTTTCGTCTTTCAAATTCTTTTGTCCGACTGAAAAAAATGTATTTTACCCAGAAGCTTTTTGTACGAAAGCAATACAGGCCATGAAAGGTCACAAACAAATTCTATTATCTGTAATAACCTCGATGGTCGAATTTTCACTGACCCATTCTACTATTTGGGAGGTCAAGACATTTCTGGCCTTCATATTGAACTTAATTTCCTAAAGAGATTACTTTGGCTCAAAATGGCGTCTTCTGTTCTTCTATGATATCTGGTGACCTCGATATACTGTCGAGGTTTTAAGTGGATGTTGTTGGAGTTTTTGTAGCAAACCCAACATCACAGTTCATTTTTGGGAAAACAATCTAAATTAGGGAATTGCTTCTTTTAGCTAGATGTGCTATAATGAACTCTTTGGTGGTCTCTAGTGTCCTCGACTGTGTTTCTACGGCATAACTTTTGGATTATCCCCAAAATAACTTATTCTGAAAATTTTCCATAAGGAGAAGATAAGTGTCGATTGTGTACGAGAAGCAAGATTCTTTTATATGGTGTCGTGGATTGGGGAGGTGAGTCTTTTAATTTTTCCCATCGACTTTCTCTTTTTTCCAATTCGTCCGTGCGCTGTGATATCTGGCCTGCTGCTCCTACTACTTTTCTCTAGATCCTTGACAAAATTCAAAGAAGGGTCTGCAATGTTATCGGTCCTGACCTGGCATCTCGACTTCACACAGACGAGACGTGGCTTCCCTTTGTCTTTTCTATAAATATTTTCATGGCAATTGTTCTGATGAGCTTTCACGCCTTAGGGATTCAACTGCAAGAATTTAACCATGTGTATGTGCGAGTGTTTGTATATATATATATATATATATATATATATATATATATATATATATATATATATATATATATGCATGTATGTGTGTGTGTGTGTGTGTGTGTGTGTGTTATTTAAAGAACTCTGCATAGCTACTTGCTGACTAATCGATTTTCACCGGAAAGGAACTTTAGGCCGCAAGTGTTAAAATGCATGTCTGCAAATAAAGAAACCATTGAACCTTGTGCAAGAAGCCAGGAGAGAGTTCTACGAGCGAGAAGTACAAGAGATGAAACTTTTAGCATAGAACTTATGGTTACATTTAGTCGTTTCAACTGTAAAATGTTGAGACCTAACCGCCAACCCAGTACTGCGCTTAAATTAAGACTAGGAACCAAAGAGGAAAGCTCATCAGAACAATTACCATGAAAATATTTATAAAAATTATACCATAAAACAAACACAGGCACATATTTTTTATCGTTTAAATGTTATTTTTAGTGGATAGCCATAGCTGACTAGATGCTCCGTTTGTTTATTAAACGGTAGATTTATTTATTTTCGTCTGCCGGTCAGAATATTTGAGAATTCTTATTAAAGAAAAATATACGCCTTCCAGCAAGATTCGAATCTGCGTCTCCCTTGGCAAGGGAAACCGTCTTTAGATCAGACGTGCTTTAACCGACTCAGCCACGAAGACATACGCCGATGTTCAGCAATCGAAAGTGAATAAATGTACCGTTTAATAAATAAGTTTACGTGATAAAAATACGTCAGATCAAAAAATCAAAAAATCCATTAATTCTTTTTTATTTCATATATATATATATATATATATATATATATATATATATATAGGTATTTTGATAAGAAGTCACAGCTATTGATAGCCACATGTGGAATACGATTCTAGTATGTGTGGTTGTTAAATTGTGATAATAAAAGACATTTCTATTCTATGGAATATGAAAAAATGTGATGTCTATTTGAAATACGAATGTTCACTAATAATAATAATATTTGAAGTAATATATCCACAGGGTGCGATGGGTAAATTGTCGAAATTTTATATTTTTAATTTCGCGCATAAGTATTGTTTGTCTTTTCTTTTGTCGACTGCTCAATGTAGTAGGGTCAATTAGGTACCGTCTACGAGAAAAACAGCGCCATGACGAAATTCACTCCGCCAGAACTTTGGAAACGGCACACTGTACTGTTTGGTATTCGCACCGGAAGCTCCAATACGAAGATTTCAGAGTGTTTTGGTATCAATCTGAGGACAGTGCGGAGGATTCGGAAAGAATTGGATGAGTCTCATGGTGATCACTAGTAATGGCGACGTTATGCCTCCATTCGTCTTCCGACAGGGCCTCAGGCACAAACCAGAGCCCTCCGCTAGCTAAAGTTCTTGTTTCACTGTCATACTAGGAATTTATTCTGGACAGTATCAATCTTTCACGTTTACTATTCGTCCGTGCATTGTAAATTGTTGCCTCCTCTAGTTTGATGCTTTTGCTATGTATCTCTAGAGCCTTGACAAAATCCAAAGAGGAATCTGCAATGTTACCAGTCCTGAACTGGCACCTCGGTTTCAATCGTCAGTTGGTTGATAATAGTTTTAATGAAAACATTTGCCAAACTATATCAACTTGATCGCTAGGATTACCGGGTTCCGGTATCGATTCTGTTCCACTGGTCACAGCATTTTCCTTGTTGAAGGAGTTAGACCGTGACAGGTTTCGAATTCAAAAGTGCACTTCTTCTCGACTGGTTGCCAGACTAGAGAACCCCGTCTGACCTGATATTTAACCCATAGATGGGGAAATAAGAGATTCTTACTCTTCCCAAGTATATTCAACTACTTCGGCCTAAACTTGAACCTGGCACGCTGATCTCACTTTTCGTATCAATACCGTAGTATATATAAACATAAAATGAACATACCGGCACATAAATATTTACAAAAATCCATAGAAATCGAAGTTAAAATATTGCCTCATATTAACATTATAACATAAAAAAGTATCATTCTTTATACGTTTTATTATATTATTTCAAAGTGGAATTAATTATAAGGCAGTTTGTATTGAATTTTATTAACGTTTTTAGAAACATTTGTTATAAGATAAAATCGTTGTTTTTAAATGAAAGTTTTCAAATAGTAAATCTCATTTTGAAATGTATTCTTTGAAGAAAGAAAATATTTTAAAAAGAAGGAAACGAAATCATTTTATCGGCCCCTTAAAATTTCAATAATTAAATCTCTTAACGTTTGGCCACTGCCAAAAATAAATCTATATTTACAGTCGTAAACAACTTGAACTTTTATTGCCATCAACGAGAATTCTATACTAAAATCGATAAGCTATAACGACACACTATTTTCGTATAAGGAGGAAATTTTCCAGTCAGCTATCTTCTTGAAAGGACGAGAATTCTATTGAGATGAGCAATATTTAGAAATTTTCTGTCGCAGAAAGAAAAAAAAAGACAACGAAAAAGAAAACAACGAACAAGAAAGCAATGAGAAAGGAAGCAATGAAGAAGACAACGAAGAAGAAAGCAACGTAGAATAAAGCAACGAAGAAGGCAACGAAGAATAAAGCAACGAAAAAGAAAGCAACGAAGAATAAAGTAACGAAGAAGGCAACGAAGAAGAAAGCAACGAAGAATAAAGTAACGAAGAAGGCAACGAAGAATAAAGCAACGAAGAAGAAGGCAACGAAGAATAAAGTAACGAAGAAGGCAACGAAGAATAATGTAACGAAGAAGGCAACGAAGAATAAAGCAACGAAGAAGGCAACATAGAATAAAGCAACGAAGAATAAAGTAACGAAGAAGGCAACGAAGAATAAAGTAACGAAGAAGAAAGCAACGAAGAATAAAGAAACGAAGAAGGCAACATAGAATAAAGCAACGAAGAAGAAGGCAACGAAGAATAAAGTAACGAAGAAGGCAACGAAGAATAAAGCAACGAAGAAGAAGGCAACGAAGAATAAAGTAACGAAGAAGGCAACGAAGAATAATGTAACGAAGAAGAAAGCAACGAAGAATAAAGCAACGAAGAAGGCAACATAGAATAAAGCAACGAAGAAGAAGGCAACGAATAATAAAGTAACGAAGAAGGCAACGAAGAATAATGTAACGAAGAAGAAAGCAACGAAGAATAAAGCAACGAAGAAGGCAACATAGAATAAAGCAACGAAGAAGAAGGCAACGAATAATAAAGTAACGAAGAAGGCAACGAAGAATAATGTAACGAAGAAGAAAGCAACGAAGAATAAAGCAACGAAGAAGGCAACATAGAATAAAGCAACGAAGAAGAAGGCAACGAAGAATAAAGTAACGAAGAAGGCAACGAAGAATAATGTAACGAAGAAGAAAGCAACGAAGAATAAAGCAACGAAGAAGGCAACATAGAATAAAGCAACGAAGAAGAAGGCAACGAATAATAAAGTAACGAAGAAGGCAACGAAGAATAATGTAACGAAGAAGAAAGCAACGAAGAATAAAGCAACGAAGAAGGCAACATAGAATAAAGCAACGAAGAAGAAGGCAACGAAGAATAAAGTAACGAAGAAGGCAACGAAGAATAATGTAACGAAGAAGAAAGCAACGAAGAATAAAGCAACGAAGAAGGCAACATAGAATAAAGCAACGAAGAAGAAGGCAACGAAGAATAAAGTAACGAAGAAGGCAACGAAGAATAAAGCAACGAAGAAGAAGGCAACGAAGAATAAAGTAACGAAGAAGGCAACGAAGAATAATGTAACGAAGAAGAAAGCAACGAAGAATAAAGCAACGAAGAAGGCAACATAGAATAAAGCAACGAAGAAGAAGGCAACGAATAATAAAGTAACGAAGAAGGCAACGAAGAATAATGTAACGAAGAAGAAAGCAACGAAGAATAAAGCAACGAAGAAGGCAACATAGAATAAAGCAACGAAGAAGAAGGCAACGAAGAATAAAGTAACGAAGAAGGCAACGAAGAATAATGTAACGAAGAAGAAAGCAACGAAGAATAAAGCAACGAAGAAGGCAACATAGAATAAAGCAACGAAGAAGAAGGCAACGAATAATAAAGTAACGAAGAAGAAAGCAACGAAGAATAAAGCAACGAAGAAGGCAACATAGAATAAAGCAACGAAGAAGAAGGCAACGAATAATAAAGTAACGAAGAAGAAAGCAACGAAGAATAAAGCAACGAAGAAGGCAACATAGAATAAAGCAACGAAGAAGAAGGCAACGAATAATAAAGTAACGAAGAAGAAAGCAACGAAGAATAAAGCAACGAAGAAGGCAACATAGAATAAAGCAACGAAGAAGAAGGCAACGAAGAATAAAGCAACGAAGAAGAAGGCAACGAAGAATAAAGCAACGAAGAAGATGGCAACGAAGAATAAAGTAACAAAAAGAAGGCATCGAAAAGGAAGGCAATGAAGACGTTTAGTAAAAAGATGTTTACAAAGAAGAAAGGGACGAAGACGATAACGCGAGAAGGTAACGAAAAAGAAAGCAACGAAGAAGAAAGCAAGAAAGGAAGCAAGAAAGGAAGCAATGAATAAGGTAACAAAGAAGAAAGCAATGCAAAATGTAACGAAAAAAAAAAAGCAACGAAAAAGAAAGCAATGGAAAAAGTAACAAAAAGACGAAGAAGAAATGAACGAGGAAGAAAGGAAAGAAGTCAACGCGAGAAGCTAACGAAAAAGAAGGCAATGAAGAAGAATGCAAAGAGGAATAAGGCAACGAAAAAGAAAGCAATGAAAAAGAAAGCAATGTAGAAGAAGGCAACGTAAAAAGAGGATCACGAAGATAGCAACGAAGAAGAAGCCATGTTGAGCTGGCCTCGCCTAAGTCAAACAATACAAATATCCGAAAATGCTAGTAACTCTGGCGTTGATGAAACTTGTCCGGAGAAGAATGCAGAATGACTTGAGAGAAATGTTACTGTCTGGGCTGAAACAAGAGAAATTGTGTGAGTTACTAAATTCGGAAAGTGTATCTATTTAAAACGGAATGTTTAAAATAGACTGTCGGGATGAAATTTGAAATGACTTGTGTGGAGAACGTGTAATAAGTAATACAATATACGACATTAACATATTTCTTTTGCCTTTTTCTTCCTTTGATGTTACTTTGGATCCGATGATAGTAAATATCTCTACTTGCAAGTCAGATAGAAAACTGGCTCAGTTAGACACAAATATTAACATTTAATCGAAGCCAACAGGTATAGAGAGTGAGGCAAATTCTAGGAAGGTTTTATAAAGAGGATCTTGGAGATCGACCGTACGCCCCCCCCCTATATATATATATATATATATATATATATATATAGAGAGAGAGAGAGAGAGAGAGAGAGAGTCATCCACAGACTGTTTCGCTGTATCACTGCTAGACGTCCGATTGCTTCAAGCCGGGATCGAAAGTTTTTAACAGCGGATCCGCTGTTTTTTAAAACCTACTTTTCCTATAGAGCTCAGCAATATTTCCGGGAGTATATATATATATATATATATATATATATATATATATATATATATATATATATATATAGTCTTCCACAGACAGGCTGTTTCACTGTATCACAGCTCTTCAGTGTGCCTAGACGTCCGATTGCTTCAAGATCGAAACCAGACTGATTTGACATCAGTCAGATATCTTACATCTAGGCTATCGTCGCACAGCAGAAAAGAAAGGCATTTAAACGTTTTTCTCTATACGAAATACGCCAGCGGCTCGGAGAACTCAATTCAATTTTACTTGAAGAGTAATATATATATATATATATATATATATATATATATATATATATATATATATATATATATATATATACTGAATGCCATGCAATGTTATCTGTCCTGATCTGGCATCTCGGCTTCACTCACCTTTCCATGTAACGTAGATTCCCTGTACCTTTTCTATAAATATTTTTATGGTAATTGTTCTGGTGAACTTTCTTCTTTGCTACCTTGAATTTACGAATTTAAGGGCAGTACTAGATTAGCAGCTAGGTCTCATCATTTTACACTTGAAATTGTTAGATTTAGCAGCAAGTTCTATAACAACAGTTTCTTCTCTCATACTTCTCGATTGTAGAACTCTTTTCTGGACTCTTGCTTGTCAGTCATCTTTGGTCTTCAAAGATGTAAATGTAATGCCAATCGTTATCTTCTGTCTTCTTAATTCCAGTTCTTCTATTATTCTCTCTCTTTTTCGCATTTTCTTTCGCATTCAGCATCCCTTTGCGCCGTAGTGACTGTATTGCTTTCCTTGGGGTGAAATTATAAAAGATGCTCTGGTGTTGCAAATTTAAACCACGAAATAAAGGCGTTATTAAATACTGAGACCCCTTCGTGATTTTTGGTCTAGGCTATATAAGTCAAATATGGATAGAAATTATTAAAAAAATATAGGGGGAAATATATTCCATTTCTTTCCATCTTTTCAAAAAATATGACGCTAAATAAAATTGATACAAAGGAGAACACAACTTTAATAAATGTTTGTTAAATAATATAATTGCGCTGTTAAAAATTAATTGTAGTCCCTATTTTTACTGGCTCAGGTCAGATAGTTTTAAAGAGTTAATCATATTCTTACATGATACCCTTGTTTGTATGTATAGGAATAAAAAAAAAATTGGAAAATACGAAAGCTAAAGGAATTAGCATATATAATATTATCAATAATTTCTCCACTTTCTTTCTCACTCTCGTATATTTTTATATTTTATCTTTGTAAAGGCAAATCCTTCATGTCCCTTTCCACACTTTTTGTTATACATACTTCAGAATATTATTATTATTATTATTATTATTATTATTATTATTATTATTAATATTATTATTATTATTATTATTGACTGGAGATAAGACTTGGAACTTATTATTTCAACTTTGATGTAATGATACTCAAAATATCATAGATTTAGTTGGGTTTATGACAATTCTGAATTTCTTTTCAAATACTTCATCTCCAAATAAACCTTCCTCCCCAAATAAACTGCAATGAGGTACACTTCATTAAGCTATAATATTACAAACTGAGTATTTTCTGCTAAAACAACTTAATTACGAGTAAAATAAATTAACTGAGATTTTTTCTCAATTTAAAATTAAAATTAATTTTTCAGATTGCGAATTTAATACTTTTAAAGTTTGAACATAAATGTATTTTTAATTCTAACTAAACATACCGGGAAGTTGTCTTGTTTTTACTATTCCATTTTTAAATCATTTCACCCAAGCAAGGTAATAAAGCCACTAGGACGCAAGATGTTACTGAGTGTTAGAGAATATGAGAAAAACTACTATTAAGGAGAGGAGAATAAAAGAAAAAGAATTAAGAAGACAGAAGATAACCATTGACACTGCATTTAAATTTTTGAAGATCAAAATAGACTGGGAATCAAGAAACCGAAAGAGAGTTGCACAAGCGAGAAGTGCAAGAAAAGAAACGGTTAGCATAGAACTTACAGTTGCATCTAGCCATTCCAGTTGTAAATTGATGAGACCTTGCCGCCAATCTAGTACTGCGCTTAAATCCATAAAGTCTATGTATCATAGCGGAAAGTTCATCAGAACAATTATCAAGAAAGTATTTATAGAAAAGGCGGTGGGAAAGTGACTGAAGCCGAGAGGCCAGGTGAGGACCAATAACATTGCATTGTAGAGGCTTCTTTGGACTCTATCAAGAACCTCTAAATATATAGCAGGATTACCAGACCAGATGTGGCAGCAATATTCAAAGCAAGGAAAATGGTAGACTTATAAATACATAAGATAGATTCTGGCGAGAAAAACTTGTCTAGCACGACATAGAGAACTAACTTTTTCTTCGCTGAAGACTTAGCAATTGATTCAGTTATACTCTTTCCGCTTCATGTCAGCTGAAAACGTTAGTCCGAGAAGGTACAATAAGTCACTCTCTCCTGGAGCTTGCCATTAAGACAGTAGTAAATAGTTGTGTCGTCATCATAGATACCGAATAGCGTTAGAACTCCATTTTGTCACAAGTGACACGGGTACGATTTGAACTTTCAGCTTTTCAAGAATAATGTAAAGAAAGAAAGGGTTCCTGCTTTCGTATACCATTCCGGCGAAGATTCTTTTTGCAGACATATGGAATATAAAAGCAAAGAGTGAAAAAAAAACACGTTGATGGAGCAAGAAAAGAAGTACGAATATTAAAAAAAAGCAGCTGTTTCTTTTGAAGATGTTAAAACATCTTGGTATCGATACTTTCTATAATAAAGTGATCGATAACTTTGCCATGAAGAAAAGGGAAGGGAGAGATTTATTTTGAGATTGTAGTCGATGTTTTTGCTTGAAATGTAAGCATTTATTAACAAAGACCAATGGTATCAAGGGATTTGACATCCAAACAAGCCATGAGATTATCGGTCATATTTATTCATCTTAGTTTTTCAACCAGGTTACCTGTATTTTTAACATGATGTTTCAAGAAGAGGTGTTAAAATTTTTGTTAAGGTTTTCTCCGGTTTGTAAGGCGTGCTATCCATTCTTGATATAATGGGTCCCTTTGGAATGCTCGCTTCATGGGCGTTAGATAGGCCATAAAGTTTTTAAGTTTATTTTATTTTTTTTAAGCGTATCACCCCAAGCAAGGCTGGAGGCCACTATCACGCATGGGGTTATAGAAGGGTTGGAGGAAGAGCAGATATGAGTGGTAAAGGAGAGGATGTGGAGAAAGAGAAGGACGGATGGTCGATCAAGGCAAGGGGGTTACAGAAGATTTGGAGCGAGAGCAGATAGGAGTGAAAGATGAAAGGATGTGGAGAAGGGAAGTGGATAGATCACGGCAACTGGAGATGACGATTGACGCTACACTTAAACCGTTGGAGATTGTATTTGTCAGGGAAACAGTAATAGGGAAGGGAGTTCCATAGGCGAGATGTGCGAGACATTAAGCTATTGGAGTAGAAGAGACGTCTACATCTAACAGTTTCAACGGTGAAGGGGTGGCAACGGGATGCCAGCCTCGTAGGACGTTTAAATTCATGAGGCCTAGGGACAAGCGAAAGCAACTCCTCGGAGCAATTACCGTGAAAGTACTTGTAGAAAAGGCAGAGCGATGCAACATCGCGTCTGTGAGAGAGCGACTGCAGACGAGACGACTGATCAGGGCCAATCACATTGCATATCCGTCTCTGGATCTTATCAAGAACCTTGAGGCAACCAGCAGGGGCCCCAGACCATAAATGGCAGCAATACTCCATGCAAGGGCGAATGGTCGATTTATAGACTTGGAGGATCGATTCCGGGGAGAAAAATTTCCTGGCTCGGCACAGGGAACCAACTTTCCTTGCGGTGGATGATGCAACTGACTCGATATACCAAAAGCTAAAACTATAAAAATCTGTCGACTTATCATAAACTAATGTTACTTCAATTTTAACAATGAATTTTATAAACAAAAATTTGGATTACCAATGGGATTGCTTCTTAGTAGAGCTTTAACTTGTCTGTTTTTAGACTTTCTTGAAATTGGTCCCTTCCAAACTATTTTCCCTAAGCAATCAACACATTGATATATCGATATATTGACGACGCTTTATTAATAAATATCGGAAAAATAAATTGGAAGTTGACACCTGCGATCTTGAACGTTTACGGGACGATAATACTAGAAACCAAAAAAAAGGGATGGCAATTTGATAGTGTATTATCGAAAAATTCCTTCCATTCGGGAACAAGCGACAAGTCCGATATGGAAGTTAACAATGTAAACAAAAACAGTGAATGAAACAAACGACAAATCGCTCGATGTTTATAGAAATAAGAAAGAGAAAATTTATTTACAATATGAACAACGGTTTTCGTTAATGTATTTATTAACTCAAATCCACTGTCTTTATTCTGGCCCCAACAAGGCCACAACAGTAGGTTTAAGTGCTATGGGATTATTCTTTACCATTTCATATCAAACACGTAAATAAAATGATTTTGTGTACTTACTAGCGGAATAAAAAAGATATATCAGCTTTTTTTTAATGTTTTAAGCGACCACTGAGGGTCTTAATAACGGGGTTTAAATTTAACCCTTTAAAATCTCGGCTTACTCTTCCGTATATCTAAAATTGAATAATTTGGGCTCACACGAGAAGTTGCCTTGAAAGTTGCAAAAACTGCTTTCTTCGTGAATAGATCATTGGCTCTGATCTGTGGTTGTCGATTGTCATGAAGACGTTGATGGCGCCTGCTGTGCAGTGACGAACCTTCTTGAGTTGATGGAGAAAAGTATGATGACTTCTGGTTAAAGGCGCTGACCAAAAACAAACAAAAAAGCAAACCTAGTATATAAAAATCCTCATGAAAGCAGACGATGATAATCGTCTACGAGAAAAAAATCATTAAACTAGCAGACAACACGTCTGCTAATATTTTAACACATGGATACATTTTTTTCATCTACAAAATTGTACATACGAAAAATTAATAAAATATGTTTTTGATTATTTTAATTTCCAACATATGTCCGCGTAAAACAACATCACCTGACCCTGTAGGTAAACTAAACAAAGTTGAATATATGATAGTATTCACTTATGAAACAGAAACAATACCTTACCTTTCCTCAATATCAGATTAAACCATACTAATAATGTCCTCGAACTAAGTGTCTATCGTAAATCTACTAATAAAAATGATATCGTAAATTTCTATTCTCACCATAACAACAAAATAAAATCAGAATGTGTCATCCTCAGTATTTACGTGATGTGGAGAAATACATTGAAAATACTTTTAAGTTCCTCCAATATTGTAATATCAATCAAGCAAATCTAACAAAACTAGATACATTACTCTATCTATGAACTCTATTAAAACTGCAACTGAAAAGAATTTATGTAAGCTTGACAAAAGATTTGTTGCAACTACTTCTAAAACAATAAGAGAATTAATACAAAACAAAATAATAATCTAAAATCTGAAGCAGGAATTTACTCTATCACTTGTAGCGATTGCCACAAGAAATACATAGGAGAAACCTCAAGAAATTTAAATAACAGATTATATGAGCATCAAAGAGATCTTTTACCAAACAGCGCACTCAGTTCATTAATTACTCACCATAATGAGTCTGGTCATAATTTCAATTTTTTAAAAATTACTTTAATTAAAAGAGAAAGCAATTTACTATGGCGAAAACGTATAGAAAATGCTTTGATTACTAAATTATCCATGGGAAATTTGCTCCCAACGCTTCGCTTTTCTTGTCAGATCTGCTACCACAATGTCGTATGCATAAAAACAAAAGTGATATAAAACAAAAACAAAAGTAGAGGAAAACTAAAATTAAATCGACTAGTTTATATGTCAAATGTCTAATAAAAAAATCTAAATGTCAGCGTTTCCATATCTTCGTTATACATAATTCAATCAATAAAAGCATTACATTAGTCCGATTAAGTCCTTCCAGGGGAAGAAATGAGTGACACAGAATTTTTACACTTTGTCATTCATTTGAAAAGGACAATACCTGATAATTTTTTTAATGGTTTATGAATCGTTTAAACTTTATAGTAGGTACCTCCACCTCGCAATACCTAACGTTTAAAATGATTTTTTAAAAAATGAAAAAGCATTCTTGGAGCTTTCATTTTAGCTTTAATTGAAATCTAAAGGATTAAATTTACTACTTCGAGTAAGTAAAATTCTCTGGTGTATTTCAAACAGAAATTATATTGATTGGAATCGATTAAAATAGCTGATTAGCGCCATTTTTTAGTCGTCTTTCATCGCAATGACATTTATCAAAAGTTTTCCAAAAATAAAATATACTTTTCTTAAACTTTATTTGAGAATTAATATTAGCTGATTTAAAGTGTAATTAATCGTATTTGAAACAAATATTATTTACCTTAAGTTTAAAATAGAGCAGAAATGAATGCTTTAAGCAGAAGTAGTAGTAGTGTTTGAAACCGACAGTAGCCATGTTTACGTGTTTGACGAGGCAATGACAGATTGATTGTTGTTCTGCAGAGTCTTTAGGTGGAAAACATCATTTAAGAAAATGACGTGAACGCCTTTTTTATATCATGTTTATATAAGTACACGGTAATCTTAAAAATGTTGAAAAATATTCTCCGTAATGTAATTTTAGGAATGTTGACTTTAGATTTACTACAGTCATCACTCTTATTTTCTGATAATATTGTGTATGGTCAACCATACTTTAAAGATGGATACGTTACATAATCTTTAATATACATAAAAAATATCTTGGTGTTCGATGACTGATATTAAGCTTTACCGTTTATGATTTGTAAATATAGTTTTCACTAATCTAAATGGCTGAAATTAGTACAGAATTTTAAAAGATTTAAAACTTAATATCTTATTTCTAAAAGCAATTAAAAGCTATCCTAATTAAATAATGTAATAGTTTTATTGCATTTTTATTTTACGATTTGGAGCAGATTTTCGGTAAATGGTGTTTCTGTTCGACAAAAACAAATTGATTTAAATTCTCCAAGGAGTCCTGTTTTTAACTAATATAAATATGAAGAGGCTGAAATTTTAATTTCTCGAAATTTCACAAAATTAAGTAAGTGGGGGTAACAGATATAATAAAAAAGCAAGATTTTCTAAAAAGAATTTCATTCATTTATGAATAAGTTCTGGAAATTTCAATAAAATCAGGTAATTATTTGATTTTTGCAATAATTTCCAAATCAATGTGTGTGTGTGTGTGTGTGTTTTCGTGATCGATCCCTTTGAAGTTTATTTAAGCAAAGTCTCTAGACCAGACAACGCGGTAAGGAGATACATACTGCAACAGTTCCGGACGCACTCAGCATAAACGAATTTCCCTTACTCATTCCCGCATCTTCCTCAACACGCAAGGTGACACTTATAAAAAAAGGCCCCAAAACAACTATAGTAATCTTTGACCGACCGCTGATGAAAAAAAATTAACTCAAATTTCGAACGAGCAAGAAAGGATTAAAAAATTTAATAAAATAATTAAAAAAATACTTTGGTCTTTCCACTTAATAATGACATAAATATTTTGAAGATAAAACTTTGTTTTTATTAAGTTTGGGGCCCTTTTTCATCATGCTATGCTGTTATTCGGCGAATTAGTAGAGATACCTACTTTATAGGAGGTCCTTCATCTTTTCTGTATATGTGTCAATGCAACTGGCGAGAGTGAAATCGCCATTAAATGCGTCATTTTCTCACCTACTTTTCTAAAAAGATAGTTTGTAATCTCTTGCTATACTTGAAGAATCAAGCTATTGCGCTGAAAGCAAATAGGTTAGTTTAGAATAAGAATCCGTGAGGAATTATTTCGATATGTCATTAATTTTGTGAAAAACGTGTAAACACTTTAAAGAAAAGAATATTGGAAAAAATTCAAACGAAGAATTTGAGAAATAGGCGTGCTAGTGAGTTGAATAGAAAGAAAAGATTTGTGCAAAATGTGCAAAATATGTAAAGAATTTGTGAACGCGGGAGAAGAAGAAAAAGATGAGTAGAAGAGCAACTCCACCTGAAAACGAGGCAACAGTGCGCCCTTTTCATTCAGGCGTTTTTAGAGCGAAAAACTAAATGTAACGGAAGTTAAACGTCGCAAGAAACCCGGATGTTGCGTGAAACGGGCAACAAGAAGACTCTACTTTCAACTGAAAAAGTGATAAAAGAAAAGAAAATGAAAAAAAAAATAATATTTTGTAATCCATTTCGTAATTTTATCATGTCTGATTTTTTTTTTCACCGGCGTCAGTGATAAAGTTGTTTCAGTAGGTTCAAAAGGCGAAGCCAGAGTTTTATTTAAAAGTTTGCATTGCGGGTATAGTCCAATGGTGAGACCATAAAAACTACTTTTTGATGTTTCAGTTTGTCAAATGTTCTTAGAGGAAAGTCGAGGAAAGGGGTTGGGGTTCTTATAACTAATGTCTTAAACCAGTTACGGATTTGAATCAACAAAGAAAAAAAGGTAAGAAAGGTGTTTACATATGAAATATTTTTATTTTCGTGTTTCGTTTTTTTTACAAGTAATTTTTTCTAAAATTCTTACATTTCTTCTTTGTATTTGTTATGATGAAAAGAAATGTGATTTCTTTGTGTGTAGCTTAGATGTGGCACAAGGCCTAAAGCATGGGGCACCCAGTGAGGATGGAACTCACTACTCAGTCGTAATTGTTCTAGTGAGACAAGCTTGTTAACCATTACACCACGTCGGGATGCCCCTTCTTCTGTATGTGTGGAAAAAAAAAGAGGCAAGGTAGAAATTGAGGAAGAAAGTATAAGTGTCCCTTGCGTGGTGAGGAAGACGGGGGAATGAGTAAGGGAATTTCGTTTAAGCCGAGTGTGTCGTGAACTGTTGCAGGATGTATCTCCTTACCGCATTTTCTGGCCTAGAGACTTTGCTTAAATACTCTTCAAAGGGATCGATCACGAAATACGTTTTTTTTTTTTTTTGTTTTGTTTTTATTCTGTTGGTTGAAAAATGTTAAATATTTATTTTCAAAGCATTCATTTATTAACCGGAAGTAATGCGCAATCCACCGACTCAGAAACCATTTTTTGCCATTTCTGTTTATTGCCGTCTTCGCTCCACAAACTATAACAAACATGTCAAGCCATAGCTAAGGACACAGACTATTTTAAATGGTTTTAATAAATATTATGAGAAAAACAATGTTATTATTTTCACCCAGTACAAGGGTCAACAGCCACTCAACTTGCAGAATAAGATATTTTATGTACCTAAGCGGAGTGGGTAGAAAGTGCGAATTATAGCGATATTTAGGTTAGGTAACAGTTGATCCTAAAAGACGTTAAGATTGTAGTAATCGGTGAAGCGTTCTTCCGGGAGTCTGTTCCACAAAGCAGCGGTTCTCGGGAAGAAGCTATTCGGTTGGAACGTCCTTCTTACCAATGGAATACGGCGGGAAAGGAGAATGATTCTACCCTGTGTATGTGGCAAAGAGGGTCTTAGCTCTAAATATCCGAACTGGTGGAATTAAGGGATATAGCTCATCAAAACATTTCCATGGAAATAACAATGAAATAGCGAGAGGCTTGCGACATACCGTCTGGTGGAAAACATTGTTAGGTGGAAAGAAATTAATCACACAAAAGGCCGCGTAGACGATTTTGAACTGCGTCTATGCTGTAAAGGGTGTATTGGGTAGCTTCTACCCAGATCTGCCTCGTGTAAAGATAGAGCATGACACGAGGAAGCGGTACAAGGAGCCGATCAATTTTCCAGGGGCGTATAAATCGGAGCAGCAACCCCTTTCCTCGACTTTTTTCTACCCCCGTACATTTGGTCAAAAGTCTCTGCTTCTCTTTCATCAGAGTTCGTCACGGCAGAAAGACGTTGCCTCCCAAAATGCAACCTTCACTACCAGGACGCATGGAACAGAGATAAATGCGCAATGGCCTAGTGAGTAAAACCTTGGCTAGTGAATTTGGTGACATAGTGGTTGGGAGTTCAATCTCTGGTTCGGGCAGTGTGAACTTGCATTTATTGGAAACAAACGAATAAAAACTCCACAGTACTAAATAAAAAATAAGAGCTAGACGATATCCTTAGATGAACAGGTGAAACGAGGTCTACCCATAGAGATGAACAGGTGAAACGAGGTCTACCCATAGAGATGAACAGGTGAAACGAGGTCTACCCCCGTAGATTAAATAAAGCGTTCAGTTCAAAATTCCTTGTATGTTACCCAGATCGATACACACCTGAGGAACGTTGGAGGGCACAGCGGCCGAAACATTGTGATAGCAACAACAAAGATGAGGGTAATAGTCTGAATGCATATAAAGATAAATCATATGCAGTTATTTTTATTTTAATTGACCTTGTGTTCTGCTTGTCTCTTCCACATAACAAAAGTTTACATGACTTTTTTTGCATTACTTGTTCTCAGGGATTGAACACACAACTGTTAGGTAACGAGCTCCACTTAACTGTTATTCACTTCTTCTTTAATTCAAGGGCGGAAACTACGAGCTAATATATCTTTTCTACTCGAAGTAATGTATATGATTTTACACTATGCAATGTAATTTACTTTATGAGTCTGAGATATAGTGTTCTTTCTTTCTTAATTAAAAGTTCTGATACAGTGGGCTGTGATAAGTTTTAGCCCCCCCCTTAATTACAGCAATTTTGGCTTGTGTAATAACGTCTCTTCTTTTTTTTTCAGACAATACCGTGTCAGTATCAAGCTACTCTCATCTATAAACGATAATTGATTAATATTTTGCAATGTAATTTCACGGAATTAAGAAAATTGGCGAATTTCAACGATGGCAAATAATAGGATGACATCAGTGTGGCAAGTCAAATAGAGAAATTTCTAGGTTTTTCCCGGTTAATCATCAAACGGTAAATAATATTGTCAAGAAATATAATGGAGAAGGCCATTGTCGTGTGGAACGACGTTCAGGAAGACCAAGTATCATGTCTGAGTGAACAAAAATGTCGCTGAAGAGGGAATTCATCAGAAACCGTTGTCAGAGTGTCAAAGATGTCGCCAACAGCATGGGAATGTCACCGTATGCGGCGAGAAAGAGTCTGAAAGAGCTAGGCTACCAAAGAAGAGTTGCAAGAAAGAAGTCCTTGAATTCAGAGGTTAACAGGAACAGGCGTATGGGCTGAGCGAGATAATTTGAGATCAAAGATTATGAATTTTATCAGTCTGTTATTTGGTCAAATGCCAATATTCGAATTCGAGACATGTTTATGTTTGGAGAAATCAGAATGAGACTTGGAACACTGAATGTCTGCAGGCGACCGTGAAACATGGAGGGATTGGAGTAATGGTGTGGAGCGCTGTCTGGTTTGGATGGAAATCTGAGCTGATACTTGTTGACGAGCGGTTGAATGGCCCAAAATACTGTCAAATATTAGAGAAAGGGTGACTCTCACTGTCTGAAACCAATCAGATTGACAAGAATGTCTAATTTTGTCAAGAAGATGGAGCGCCATGTCATACGAGCAAAGTAGCAAAGGCATGGAAGGAATCGCAAGGAATCAAGTCATTGCCATGGGTAGCCTAAAGTTCTGATATAATCCAATAGAGTACGTTTGGGAGCACCTTGAGCGAAGACTTCGAGAGCGTGCAACCAAAATCACGTCAGTGGCAACCCTTAAAGAAATATTGCTAAAGGAGTGGCAAAATATTAATCAGACAATTCTTCATAACTTGATCAAATCCATGAAAAATCGAATACAAGCACTGAAACTGGCAAATGAAGGACCTAATCTATACCAGTTCCAAATACTGTTTATTTATGTTGAGTAGGGATTACGTAATTATTTTTTTAAATTGGTTGTATTTTATTTCTCCTGGCTAAAAAAACTTTTCTTAGGCCACTGTATGGCGTTCATTTTTCTATTCAGTCGTCTGAGGAGGCTATCTAGACATGCGCACTGATTCTTTCAATCGTCTTCCGGTGTTGTTTACTATCTATTATTCTGATTACTTTGCACGGGAGTGGAGTAATCTAATGCGGATTTTATCCTTTTTTAGCTAACGCTTTTAAAGCTACCCGCCCCCTGAACTAAGCTAGATTCAAACAAAGTCCACTTGCCTGGAAATAACAAGTGATATTTCTGTCTGCCGCTCTCATTAATCTCGTAGAGATTTGGAGAGAAAAAAAGTGAAAAGCAAATCATGTGAAACTGGATAGAACCAGAAAATAAGAATGAACCATTTAGTGCAAGCAACACAGAAAACAATTTATAATAAATAAGAAAGAAAGGTACAAGTGTTGTTGGTATATCAAATGGCTGTACTTGAAATGTACAGTTGTAAGAATCTTTTCTTAGGACGATTGGCAAACACAATAAGATGTACTGCCAAAATGACGGTTTTTTCTACTGCCACCGCTTTTTTAAAAACTTTTGGCAATCTAAATTGCTTTAAAGTGAATCAGAGTGAATTTATACATTCTTTTTTGTCCTTGAGAATTTACAATAAAAATATTAAACTATTGTTTATTTACAAGAATAATTTTATGGTTACAATATTCTAAAACTAATACAATTAGAATTAATGAAATTCAATATTTATCATTTACGAATTTATAAATAAATAAATATGAAAATAATTCTTCATAAATGTATAAACATTTACTAAATTATTAAAATATTTGAACCACATATAAAGACATCCTTATTATTTACCATTTTCTAAAGTTTGAATCCATTGGCAATTAGCCAATGTTTTGGCAACTATTCCAATAAATAATATAATAAATATGGTAAATAAACAATCTAATAAATAAATAGGATTTATTATTTTTGTTGTCAATTCTCATGAACAAAGAAAATGTATAAATTCATTTTTATATGTTTAAGTTTTATTAAAATCCTAATCTTCGTTTTTTAAAACAGTAAACATTACCGAAGTCATTTTGAAACTCTGTTTTTATCAGATTGTATCGCAGTTACAATAAATTTATTTTTTAATTCTATCTTGAGGATGATCTTGGAGAAGATAGTACTTGGGTAGGAAAAAACTACGGTGCCTTCCTTGATGAATTTCATCTTAATATCAAGAAACTGATTAGAGAACTGGAAAGGCTTATTATATAAATAAATAGACATTATAGGTGTATATTATTCAATGAAACATTTTTGAATGAAGATATATATATATATATTGCTTGCTTTCTTTATATTATGCCTGATCTAACCAGTAACATTGCGTCGCATATGTTTTGCAAGTCTATAACATCTGAAATTCTACATATTTTTCGATCGACACTGTTTTATGCGAGCTTTCTTCCAGTTGCTACAAATCTTTTTTTAAATTAGATTTCTCGAGATTTAAATTCTTAAACATATTCCTAAGGCTATTTCTAGATTTCCGTTACCATTCTCAAAGTTCCTGAAATCCTTCTCAGAAATTATTTGTGCTGTTAAATTTTGACAAGTAGTCGGTGTTTCAAGAGGGACAAGAGTCGGGTTTACTCTAGGATCCTCACCGGGCAACAGGCATGCCATTCGTTTCAGATACATTAGCATCACTACTGACACTATGATCATCAATGTTTTAGAAAAAATTACTATTGCCTGATCACGTGTAATCATATTCGACCAATCAGATTATATTTTAGACAGATAGCAATCTAAACTACTTTTGCATAAAACGGAAAGAATTCTTCAACTCTAATTAGATGCGAGACTTATCATGGCATAGTCACCCGTCTCTCCATCTCAATTTAACTTTTGAAAATCATAAAACTAGGTACCTCTAAAGAAATATGATTCCTAGTGTCTCAAATTATTTTTTTTAAATGAAATATCTTTCTTGAAGCTTTTATTTTAATTTTAATTTCATGCTACTAGATTAACTTTAATATTTGCCATAAGCAAAATACTTTGCTGCATTTAATAAATAATCGAAATTGAAAGGAATTTTATGTTTTAAATCGCTAAAATTCGCTGTTTTAGGCATTTTTTGCTGTCAGCGCAATGTAATTCTCTTTAATAAAAAATATTTCAAAAATAAAATATACTTTTCTGAAATTTTATTTGAGATATTTTAAAGTTTTATTAATCTTATTTGTAACAAATACTACTTACTTTTACTTCAAGATATCACAGAAATTCATTTTTAACACAGATGTATGTGTTTTGATCTGATTGATTAACGGAAGTTTATCTAATTTTTTCTACGGGGGACGTATCTGTAAAAATTACTTGGGGAATATGAGCGCCTTTTTTATATAATTTTTAACTACCCAGTAATCTTTAAAAAATTAAAAAATATTTTCCGTAATCTAATGTTTTATTGAATTTTTAAGTGCTTGGACTTTAAAGTTATTTTAGTTACCGCTCTAATTTTCTGATAATTTTTAAAAAATGAAAACATTTCTTGTGAAAATTCATTATTCATTTTCGAATATTTTTTAAAACAATAGTGCCCATGATATATCTCATTCATAAAAGCAATTAAAATAATGCCTTAGTTTTACTGCACTTTTATTTTACGATTCAGAGCAGATTTTCTGTAACTGGAGGTTCTGTTTAAAAAAGATTGATGATCTAAATTTTCCAATGAGTTATCAGATAAACTTTAAGCGTCACAAAAATGAATTTATTGGAATGTCATAAAATGAAATAAGTAGAGGGTAATAGATGTAAAATATGATATTTTTAGCAAGATTTTCTAAAAAAATAAGAAATATTTCTAAAATAATTTAATTCCTTTTTGGATGAGTCGCAAAAATTTCATCAAAATCCAACAATTCATTTTTTAATTAATTTCCACTCAATACGTTTTCCACCGCATAAAGACCATAAAATTTCCCAAATCTTTGATCGCTGACGAAAAAAAAAACACTATTTTTAACCTACATTTCGAACCTTCTTTTTAGAACGTTCCAAATGTTGTTTAAACATCGTGTTTTTCTTGTATCAATGAAATCTGCCGATAAAAAAATATATAATTTAATAATGAAAAAATACTTTCGCTTTTCCTCTTAATTTTTTTGCTAGAAATCAATGTGTTTTTCACTAGAAAAAGACCATAAAATTTCCTATACTAATCTTTGGTAACATCCACCCACCGGGTGATACAAGAGAAAGAGTTTTTAAGCAAAATTTCTAACTTTCTAAAAAGGATAAAATTATATAATTTAATAATGAAAAAGTCTTTTGGTCTTTGCTCTTAATAATAACATAAAGACGTTGATTTTATGAAGTTTGTTGTATTTTTCATAATGGGATGCTAATTTTATAGTAAATCAGTGGAAGTACATAAAATAAAAAATAAAATAAATCATATTCTTTTTGTGTAGCCTCGATCCCAAAAACCATTATGACTTCCCAAAGAATAGCAGGATATAGATAAAAGAATTCTGACTGAAACACAAATACAGCACATTGGTTCTTGAAAATAACTGTGATGGCCGACAGCACTTCGAAGTAAGAAGCCGAAGTAATTTGAAGTTTGTGTGTTCTTCTCGGTATTGAGCACTCGTTTAAGAATAGTGTTTTTGGTTATTGGAATTTTATTCCATGTGTATCAACCCTGTACTTATATATATATATATATATATATATATATATATATATATATATATATGTATATTACTTTCTATCGGAGGGCATTTTTTTTTCTTTAATAAGATTTCTCAAAATGAATTCAGGTCGGAAGGCGAAAATAAATAAATATACTGTTTAATAAATAAACGGACCGTCTACTTAAATATGGGTATCCACAAAAGCTAACTTTTGCGTGATAAAATCTGACGGATTAGTAAATAAAACCCATTTCTTTTATATATATATACACACAGCAGGCTAGACGCCGGATTGCTTCAGGCCGGGATCGAAAACCAACCGATATATATATATATATATATATATATATATATATATATATATATATATATATATATATATATATATATATATATATATATATATATATATATATCGGTTGGTTTTCGATCCCGGCCTGAAGCAATCCGGCGTCTAGCCTGCTGTGTGTATATATATATAAAAGAAATGGGTTTTATTTACTAATCCGTCAGATTTTATCACGCAAAAGTTAGCTTTTGTGGATACCCATATTTAAGTAGACGGTCCGTTTATTTATTAAACAGTATATTTATTTATTTTCGCCTTCCGACCTGAATTCATTTTGAGAAATCTTATTAAAGAAAAAAAAATGCCCTCCGATAGAAAGTAATATACATATATATATATATATATATATATATATATATATATATATATATATATATATATACGATGCGATGAGAACGAAAGTAATATATAAATTCCAACGCTCGCAGCGTTAATTCAAAAAAGAGCTCGATACAGGTAGTAGAGCCATAATTATTTATTTATTATAATTTTATCATATAAACCATTTTACTCACAACAAAGATGTAACTTGGTTTCAGTGCATTTTAACTGCACATCTACGGGTGAGGGTCGAAAATGGTTATTGGTAATGGTAACCATGAGTAAATGGTTTTGTCTATATGATAAAATTATAATAAATAAATATATATATATATATATATATATATATAGCCTTAATAAATTTTTAGATTTCATAACTCAGTAAACCTTTATATTTTTGCTCTTCATGTTCAACCGATTTAAAATAATTTCTGAAACATGCTCCAGCTTTGAAAAGAAAAAAAAATCACCTTAAATTGTTATTTGGAAGTGCGAGAGCGTAACTGAAGTGAAAAGATTTTTTACAATGGCGTTTCAAACCGATCTACTACCTCCTGTCTCCATTGCTCGGATTTGTGTTAATTTTGAAGCGGAAAAGACAGTTTGAGATAGCCACAAGCATCGTTCCGGAAAACCGCGGGCGTCCACACGTCACACAAGATGAAAGAAATCTAATGGAACCATGCCATCAGTCTCCAAGACAATCGGATCAGTAAGTGACTCGTAATATGGATTTCAAAGCATCGCATTTTGAAACGCAGTCACTGGAAAAAAAATTGTGCTCCAACATCGGTCTGAATCCTCGGTAAAGATGATACTAGTTGAAAAGTTGAATTTTATGGGAGGCAACTAGTAAAATATGGTGAGATAAAAGGCAACCAAATCCCAAATGAATAAATTGTTTTGTGGAGCGAAGACGGAAATAAACAGTAAGAAAGTCAAACACCAAATTACAAAAAAAAAAAAAAAAAATATGGTTTCTGAGTCGGTGGATTACGCATTATTTCTGGTTAATAAATTAATGCTTTGAAAATATTTCACATTTTCAACCAACGTGTCGTGTTCTCGACGACAATAAAAAAATATGCTTCGTGTATCCTTTGAAGATTATTTAAGTAAAGTCCCTAGATGGACAAAACCAGTAAGCGGATAGAGACGTAGAAATGCCTGCCACATCGGTTCACTTGCCTCTCACATTTCTTTTTATCTTAACAAACAAGGAACTTTAACAGGACGAGAAAAATTTTGTTGAAAAGACACGAAAATAAAAAATATTTATATATTTAAAATCATTTCCCACCTTTTTCTTTGTTGTAAGTTGATTCAAATGCTCAACGACTCAATGGCACTTACAACTCAATGCAATTGCATTGTCGTTAATGTCGGGGTAAGAAGAGATATCTGTTTGAAGATGAACGATAACTCAAATTAATTATTCGTCTGTCTGCATTAATTTAAATTATAAATCATTGATGTAATTTAATTGACATCATATTATTAAAAGAAATCAAAGTTTATCTACAATTTAGGGACATCCTGGAAAATAGATCATTTACGTTATCCTTGTAATAATGAAGGCATAATACGATTAAATAGTGAAGTATTAATTTTCCACAATTAAATTATAAGCTACAAATGTTTCCCTAAGTAACTTTCATCTTGATAGACTTTTATAAGTGTTTCGCTTTGAAAAGCCTGTCCAGTGGAAATTGTTCTTATTTTCCATTTTGAAGCCATCTTGGAAAATTTGATGAACGCAAAGATGCAATATTAGGTGTTTTATTTCTTATTTTCATTCGCCAAATAAATTCAATGATTTGTCGATATTTTTAAATCTAAGACTCTATTCAAACGTATATATATATATATATATATATATATATATATATATATATATATATATATATTATACATATTTGATGACTATATATATATATATATATATATTCATATATATATAATGTATGTATATATATATATATATATATATATATATATATATATATATATATATATATATATATAGATAGATAGATAGATAGATAGATAGATAGATAGATAGATATTGAGACATGTTTCATTGAATAATTTAGACAAGTTTTGTCTACTTATTTTCAACAGGATCCTTTCATATTCACCGACAAGCTTTTTGGTGTCATTATTAAATGAAGAGAGAAAATTACTGTCTTGATACATATTTTATTCCGAGTACTTTTTCGACATAGCATAATGTCATCACCTTATTAAATATCTACAAAACCAATTCTACTATTTTCATGGCACCGATATTCATTCGGATATCGTTTTAATTTCGTTTGGAAAACTAAATTCATTTCCAAAATGTTTATTTCTTAGAAGCAATTTGCAAAAACGGTGAAAGATATTTAGAATTTAGAAAACGAATTTGCTGCTTGTCAAAATAATTAACTATTAAAATAAAATATAATGTAATTATTAACTATTAAAATAAAATCAAACATATATATATAATTTAAATAAGGTGTTTTTCGGTATCAAGAATAATTCAAACATGATTGGGTTGAATAATATCGACAAGTTCTATCTAATTTTTTTATTAAGTTTATCAAATTCCCGAATTAATTATTTTATGTAATCAGTAAATTTACAAAAGTTCATATTTATTTTTTATTATATATTATTTATTTCCGAGTACTTTCGAATGTTGCTACATTCGTTTGCAAGGATTGTGTTTTATATATGAGTACTCTTAAAAGTAACAACACCTCCTATTTATTTACACAGAAGCGACAACAGATCCTGAGAACAAAACAGAGGTGAAAATTTCTTCCACATTTCCTGGCACGCTCTCACTTCATATATACTTTCATGTCAGACGTTATTTTGCCTTCTTGCTATTTCCAATATTATCAACACCAGCCTGTGATGCCCCGAGCCAAAAATAATAGCATTTTCACTTCCTTCCGAAATTGTTATTTGCCATATGTCATATTTCAGAGGCGCTCCATTCCTGAGTTCCACCAGTTCAAACGTTTGCAACTTCGACAGAGTTGAATCATCTTCATTTCTTCCATACTCTAAAATATAAGGAGAGAGTCCCACTGAAATTTCTTTCCCAAGAACTGTTACTCCGTCGTGGATACTTCCCTTAACACTTCAATATTCATTTCTTGTCTTCCGTATCCCCATCATCTTCACTTCCGACCACCTCTTCTTTAATTCATATCAGACTTCATTCATGTAATCCTGTACCTTGAATGGTTCTCGAGCCTTGGGCTGGGTGAACGTTAGTATTCATAATATTTCTTCTGACGCAAATCAAATAATAATACATACGAGTACCAACTGGAAGTTTTCCATTAATTTGCATAATTTTAAAAATATAAACATTTTTTTTTTATTTTCATTGAAATTGATTTCGCCATTTTAACTGAATTATTCAGTATTTCTTTAGCGGTCAGCAACAAAAAAATTGGAGCTTCTTTAAATATCTTTCAGTTTTCTAATCAATGCTCTCTCTCTCTCACTTTCTCTCCCCCCCTCTCTCTCTCAAACACACTTTCTCTCCCCCTCTCTCTCTCATTTTCTCCCCTTCTCTCTCTCTTCCTCTCCCCCTCTTTCTCTCTTGTTCTAACGTCCTCACTTAATATGAATTCATTTTGCAAATTCGATTTTTACGTTTTATTTCCTAAACTTCGCAATTGAATAATTTTATTTCTTTACATCTGCATTTTATGCATTCCAAATAACGACTTTTTACTGATTATTAATCATTTATCTCAGACAATTTCTTTTGTGGTGTACGAAAATTTATAAATTATAAATAAATAAACAAGAAAATATACCTGATTTACATGCCTATATCTATATAATAAATGCTAATGTCACTGTGTCACACTTTCCCACTTTACTCTTAGATGCTGTAGCATAACAAATCAATACCATTTTGGAATCAGGCCGACTCCGGGAGTAAATTAAAATAAATTCCAGATCCAAACCCGCAATCCTGAAATTTTCAATTCCCAACTTTCCATTCCTGCGATTGTTCTGCGACGAATTTTTTTGCAAGATAAAAATTTTTATAAGTTAGAAATAAATTTGGGAATAATCGAAATTAATTGCGAAATCCAGGGAAAGTCACCCATGAAATAAAAATAATTGTTTGTACGGAAAGTAAGGACCTACGTACATCAAATTGTCTTTAAATTAAGTGGCTGCAGAAGAATTATCGTGGAACTTTTAAAAGGTAAGCTTAAATATTAATGCAATACTTAAATGCAGCGGTCAATCTTGTGTTTTTCTGTAGTTTATTATTGCCTATCGCATCTATTCCTCCCTACCTATTGTGATAATGGCCAAACCAAGAATCCTCCACAGGAGCTAAGCTTAAATGCCACCTGACAGGACTGCAGTATATTAGACAAAATAGCTGATACTTCCATCCATCCGCGAGCATCTTTGTCGTCACTGACTTTAATTCTCACGTGGCTTAAACATTCTAAAGGAACTCATGTTGCCGCTATTCAGCCATTATATGTCTTTTCATTACACAACCTCTTAATCAAATCGTGGACTTCCTTACTCGTTTCCCTAGCAAAACCCAGCAACAAGCCTCTCTACTTCGCAACACTGCCCTCTTGGTAACTCGGGCCACTCTGTTGTAGCTATTGATATTTCGTTCTAATCATCTATTAAGCTGGAACCTCCTATTTATAAGGCCTCTTTACCTTACCAGTATGCTGGTTGGATTTTCTTCGTAACGCCCCTTGGACTGTCATCTTTAACCACCCAACTGAAAATTGTGCCACTGAGATTTTTTCTTGGGTCAAGGCCGGCATGGACGCTTTCATTCCTTTTCGAAATACCAGGTGAAACTTCAACCCTCTCCATGGTCCACACAGGAACCACTATTTTGGGTTATATCAGCGTGAAAGCTCTCGTTACAACAGGCGCCTTTTCGTTGCTGCTCGTAATAAATGTAAGCGAGACCTTGAAGGAGCAAAGTCCCTGTTTGCTGAGAGAATGAGAGACACCGCATAGCGTCTAACAACTTTGGCTCTCATGATTACTGGCGGATGTGTAATAAGGTATTAAATAAGTGTTCTTCAACCGATTTAAGGTTTTGTCATCTTCTGCTGATATAACTGAGTACTTTGCCCGTAAATTCACCCCAAACTCTACTCTTGACTCATCTGGCGTATCCCTGCCTAACTTCCCACTTAGAACTGAGTATTTGTTGAGTGATATGCATATAACCCCTTTCATGGTTTCTGCTATCATCTTTAACCTGGATCCCCATAAACCATGTGGACGATATGGTATCCTTGTAATAGTCATTAAGAAATGGGCTCCCAAAGTAGCTCTTCTCTCTAAACTGTATAATAAATGCCGCGCTGCCTCTTGCTTTCCTGTTTGCCGGAAGTAATCATCTGTTGTTTCAGTTTTTAAGAACTCTGGTAAGCCTTCTGACCCTTCCAACTATCGGTCTACTAGCTTCTTCCACTTTTTGGGAAACTCCTAGACACGCCCTAATCAATGCTGAATTGGTTCATCTTTTCTCATCGCAGGGTTTTTTGTCTTAGACAAGAAATATGACTTTCGTTTCTCCAGATCAACTGCAGATGTGCAGACTATAATTGCAGGAAGAATCTATCATGCTCTACACAAAAACAGTGAAGCCCGGGCTGTAGAAATGGACATCTCGAAAGCATTTGACAGGACCTGACATTCAAGTCTTCTCCACAAACTGAAAAGTTACTGTGTCACTGGACACTTTTTAAAACTGATCCATTCTTTCCTATCAAATTTTGAACGACCACTCGTCTAGATCTTTTCGTACTAACGCGGGTGCGTCCCCACCCCAGGGCTCCATCCTTGTTCCTATTCTGTTTTTAATTTTCATTAATGACCTTCCCGATGGCATCAGCTCTCAACTTGGCTTATACGCTGATGAAACACTATTATTTACTCCTTCCCCAATAGTAAGGCTGATCAGTCCGACAAGATAAAAATGGCAGCCGATATCCAAATCGACATTAAGTCTGTTGTTACCTGGGGCAAAAGATGACTTGTCAATTTTAACGCCTCCAAAATTAAACTTCTCCCCATTAATTAACTGAGAGACTCCTCTCTGCCTTCCTTCTGATGCAAGCCTCCAGGAAAGTGACTCGTTGCACCTTCTCGGGCTAACGTTCTCTACTAACATGAAGTCGAAAGACTCTATTGAATCCATTTCTAGGTAAGCTGCTAAGAAAGTTAGTTCACTGTGTCGTGCGAAACAATTTTCCTCTCCAGTATCTATCTTACATATCTATGGCTACCATTCATTCATGCTTAGAATATTGCTGCCACATATGGTCCAGTGCCCCTGAGCTCCTTGATAAGATCCAAAGAAGAATCAGCAATATTATTGGTCCTGATCTGTCAGCTCGGCTTCAGTCACTTTCCCACCGCCGTAAAGTTGCCTCTCTTTGCCTTTTCTATAAATACTTTCATGGTAATTGTTCGGGTGAACTCTTCGTGATTGCACATAGAGTTTTTGAATTTAAGCTCAGTACTAGACTGGCGTCGAGATTTCATCAATTTAGAGTTGAGCTGACTAAATATAACCATGAATTCTATGCTGAAACTTTCTTTTCTCGCACTTCTCACTTGTGAATCTCCTTTCCGACTCCATGCTGTCCAGTCCCCTTTAATCTGCAAAAATTTAAATGCAACGTCAATCGCTATCTATTATCCTCCTGATTACTTTTCCCGCTCATTATTAATTTATTTGTTTCTAATTCTTCCACACCCTGTAACCTTTTGTGTCTTAGTGGCTTTACTGCCTTACATGGGGTGATTCCGATTAAAAATGTATATATATATATTATATATGTTTGTGTGTGTGTATGTGTGTGTGTGTGTGTGTGTAGAGGGAGAGAGAGAAAAAGGGAGAGAGAAGTGAGAAAGAGAGATTGATTGTAAGAGTGTTCCGTATTTTTAATTTTCTAATCTGGTAACCCTAACTTAACAGCATTCTGGATAATTCCTCTCCGGTGGGCTTATCTATATTTGTTGAAATCTATCGTGTATTTATTTTACAGACATAGATATTCACCCTGTACAAGGCCCAAGAGCCACTCGATGTAGACGCTTAAAGAGGAAGAGGTATAGTTTATGGGGATATGTGAGGACGATAACGGTTGACCCTAGACTTGAACAGATTAAGATTCTAGGACGATAGGACTTCGCTACCAAGTGCATGGCGTAGCCGGTTTTAGCCGTGAAGTAACTTCACAGCTTCAGTTGGCTGACTTTTGAAATCAGAGTTGTCATTCTTTTAGTTTGATTTCCATCCACAGCAAGAGAGTCCTGTGTGCCCTGCTGTTTAACCTATAGCTAGGGAGAGAAGACATGGATTTCTGCCTTTCTGAAAAGTATTTTTGCAAAAGTGAATACAACGAACACGACCAGAATTTGAACTCTACACGTTCCGAGTCGCCAACTATTACAATAATTACACATCCAATATATACGCGCATACTGACAATATAATATTATATTTTCTAGATAATGACATTCCGTAACTACGTCCTGTGTATAACGATAAATTACATCCGGCAGCAAGGCCTGTGATCGGGAGATTGGAGGTTTTAAAGAGCGTTGAACCATCTCTTAATTGCTGTTGTTTCCAGGTTCAACCTAACGTGAGGTGGTATCACCTGTTGGGGTCCCAACTATAGGTAAATAGTTAACCCCTAAACTGGGGTAAAAAATAAATGAAAGTATAAAAATACATTTTTACAGTCAAAATAAAAGCAATACATTTTCATAATAAAAATACCATCAATACATTTTTGTAAAAGAAATTACTAATCCAGTATTTACATTAGTCGGACTATTGTCCTCATTTTTGTCGCCATATTTGTCACAACGTTTCGGCCGTTGTACGCTCCGGCCTTCTTCAGGTGGTTGGAATTTCGAACCGAACCCTTTATTTCGATCACTGGGGTAGACTGTTCTAGTTCCACGAGCCATGTTTGATGGATGTCAGTTATCAGTTATCTCCTGGTAATTTTCCCTCTGAAAGTTCTCCACTGCCTGAACCTGACAAAGATGAGGACAATAGTCCGACTAATGTAAATACTGTACATAATACCTCATCTCAGAAATATAGACAGACTCTGAAATTACTAATCCTTCCAAGAAAATTTAATTACAATATTAAAAGGCCCATAAGGAGTCGATATGCCACTAAACACCAAAGAAATAAACATGATGTATCTAGCGAAATTGTTATATATAAATAATTAATAATTTAACATTATTAAGCACAAGGTCCTTACGTATATGCCTACGTTTCTCTTATTACTAAAATATAAGTGGAAATAAAAATAAAGCCTCACAAGAACATTTGAATCTTATTTAAACAAGTAAAGTCCGTGGAGGGAGATTATAAATTTGTAATTGAAGTTGTAAGACTGTGGATGTTGCCTTTTACTCATCTCGGTCAATTTACGACACGTGCAGCTGTGTTTAAATTTAGAAGAGATTAAATTGCAATCAGTTTAATCTCTTCTAAATTTAAACACAGCTGCACGTGTCGTAAATTGATCGAGATGAGCTGCAGATAAGAATCTTGTAAGTTGTACACCGGAAGGTTTAAATAATGCTGAAAGCTTCTTTTCTTCTGGTTTTCCCATCCAAAGAAAATATCATTGTTTTTCTTTTGATTAAAATATCACCGCTCACTTAATCTTGACTATTCATTAATGAAACCCGAGATTATCTCTCTCTCTCTCTCTCTCTCTCTCTCTCTCTCTATATATATATATATATATATATATATATATATATATATATATATATATATATATATATATATATATATATATATATATATAGCTAAGCAGACCTTAGTTACAGTTTCTATGAAACGGTAGAAGAACGATGGATAGCGGTTCGGATTGAGGAATCAGAGAGCCGAGTTCAAATTCCAGTCGAATCCATTACATTCACTTAGGAAAGATATTAATCATGCTCTACTCCCTCCAGCTATGGGTAAATAGTAAGACAGATTGGGTTCTATAGCTTTGGATGGCAATTGGTCTAGGAGGACAACTCTGGGGACCTTGCGGCACTTAGTACACCAAGTCTGTGTATTCGGCCCTTCAAAAAGTGGTTGGTTCTGCACAAAGCCTTCACCACTATAGTCAAATCATATGTGCTGGTGTCTAGGTTTTCGGTTACTAGGAACTGAGTTGCTTAACTCTCATACATTGAATACGCCGGGAGTGTCTACCATATATATATATATATATATATATATATATATATATATATATATGTACAGAAGATCCTCGGATTACTTCGGACTCGACGTCCGGCGTTTTTGTTATGGCGCCGTCTCCCATAATATAATACGTCATCATGGGGCGCTATATTAGGAAGACGGCATTGTTTTGTTCACCGGCTGTGCTCCAACCTCTAACTCTTGTTTGAGTCTTTTTTCAGAGAACTTTTTGCCCTTCATTACGGCTTCCAATAATAAGGCTGACATGTCGGCGCTTATGTAGGGGATTTCCGACCTACGTCAAAAATCCGGCTGTGTCACGCCGTAGGAACGGATCTCCGACTTAAGACGAGGACAACCTGTAAATATATATATATATATATATATATATATATATATATATATATATATATATATATATATGAAGAAATATAATCTTAAAGTGTGCTATATTTATGGGATAAAGTGCTCAATATCAGTGATAGAGCGTGTGTAAATATAAAAGTGAACATAGAAGTCAACACTTAGAGGCGACAGTCTGTTTCATGCTAGATGCAATCGTCGTATATATATATTTGTGTGTGTGTGTGTGTGTGTGTGTGTGTGTAAGCGACACCGGGCGGCAAGAGTTTGTCTCATGATTGAGCGCCACTTTACACACACACACACACACACACACACACACACACACACACATACATATATATATATATATATATATATATATATATATATATATATATATATATATATCTATATATATATATATATATCATAATGATAAGAAATAATGTCGGGCTAGCGGCTAGAGAGTGAAGATTGCGTTCCATCATGAATCAATCTGTCGCCGCTCAATGTTAACCTCAGTGTCCACTTTTATATTTACATACTATCTATCCAGTATACTGAGGACATTTATTCATCTAACTTTCTAACTTTCTGTCCTGGAATAAAAAAGCGCCTCACAGTTTTCACGTATGATTTAATTTTCAAATCTTTTATTCACTGCTCTTTGGACTGTCATATTTGAAACTCCTCTGTCACTTGACAAACGTTTTATGAATTGAGTTGGATCTTTTCTAATTGATTTCTTTCGCTCTAAGTTGAAACGATGATCCCTCTTGCTGTTGTGACCTCCTTTTCCCTCTCTACTGTTCCCTCATTTTAAAGCTTAATCACTCTTGATTTGATGGTTCTTGAATGGATTTTGAAGATGGAAACCAGAGTATAAATGCTGATACCATTACTGAAGGTCTGAATGATCTTTTTCCTCCCACCATTGCTCAGTTGAGAAAGTGGGTCTGACACAAACAACTTTAACCTGCATTCTTTCTAGCTGAATAACCCAAAGGTTTTTTCACCGATTCTTACGAAAAATAGTGTCAAGATGGCTAAACGTTTTATCTGAAAACCTGGAAATAAGAAACTTTTAGATATTGAAAATTTTGTGGTATGTATAATTATGGTGTTACACAATTTGGAGAAATTTGTTGGTACACCCGGTATATATATATATATATATATATATATATATATATATATATATATATATATATATATATATATATATATATATATATATATATAGTCAAACCTAATGAGCCAGACAAACTTTCCAAGGTTTCACTTAGGCAGATCGTCAGGGCCAGCTGACCCTGACGATCTGGCTAAGTGAAAACCTTGGTAGGTTTGTCTGGATCATTAGGTTTGACTAGATTTGCTCTACGTTTGTATCAAGATCTTTAGTTAGTTGTTTACTCGTATCGAGGTTTTTTCTTTGGGCCTTGAACCTGTATCTGTGCATTTATTTTCGACAGACTTTCACGTTCCTGGCTCTTTCTTTTTTAAAACCTTTTTTCCCCTTCGTGATTGATTTGGTTATTGTTAAATAAAAAATTCGAAGGTTTTTCGACACGAGTATAGTTACCTATATATATATATATATATATATATATATATATATATATCTTGGATATGAGCGGAATGGGAGTTCAAATTTTGTGTGTGTGTGTGTGTATGTGTTTATGTGTGCGTGTAATATTTGGTGTTCACATATATTTCGTGTGTACAAGCAAACTGTAATTATTTGCTATTATAAACCGGCGATGTTACTTATCCCAAATTTAAGAATCGGACATACAATTTAATACTAAACGAAGTGATCGTGTAAAATTGAAAGGATTGATTGACTATCAGGTGGGAGGCTGCTTGAAAACCGGTGACAGAGTGGAGATGAATTCTTACCTTTCCCAATTGTTTTTGCGCGTAAGTGAATATAAAGAACCTGACTGGAATTCGAACTCGAGACTCCAATTTCCAGTTCCGTGCCATGATTCATTACACCCCACCGCAAAATTGTAATGATAAGAATTTACTTTACCGAAAACTAGTTGCACAGAAATTACAAGACAAATTCGCTTGAAGGAACCTTATTAAAACTGCATCATTCCAGTTGAAAAAACTAAAAATATCAAATTAATTCTTTACTACAAAATATTCAAAATAGCCAACCTTATCATCAGCATACCGAAGACTCTTATTTCTGTTTTTTTTTTATATATAGTCGGATTTAAAAATTAGTTTTATGAGAAAATATTTCCACAGTTTCAGATATTTTCAGCATGAGTGACGACCACACTCAATTCTCAAGGCCGTTCTTTGATTTCAAAGGAATTCATAATTATTTGCAGATGAGGTTGAAAAACGAGATAAATTTGTCTAAGAATAAATTTTAATTTTTCTGAATGATGAAAGATGGAAAAATTAAGTTGTTCTTTTTTATGGCTTATCAACCCTATTTGTATTATATAAAGCCGAGATATTTTGGATTGTAGAAATAATTATTTTTTTGTTGGCATTAACAAATTTCTGAGAATAACAATGGTTTTTCTATATACACGTCCTATTAGTTGACCCATAGCTGGAGGGGTATGGATTATACCTCTCCCAATGTTATTTGCGCGTAAAGGAATATAACGAATTCGGCTGGAATTCGAACTCGGCTCGCCGATTTCTCATTCCGTTACACCACCCTAACAAAAGCAACTGAGAGAAGAAAAGTAAAATGAATATGGAGATCTTCTTTTTCTTCTTCAGTGTGGCATGTCCCCCCAGTGCCTCTTTCCTCAACAGCATCTCCCTGGAATACACAATAAAAAAAACTTTGATAACTACTGAGAACATAGAACTTATCTGATTAAGACATCTTTTGCCTTTTGTAATATTTTTTTAAATTGTAAATATACTTTATGGACACCCTGCGTATACGAGGGTCATTAATAAATAAGGTGCATTTTTCGGTATAAGGACTTCTAATACAGATAGAAGCTTACTTTTTTTTCAATTTAGTCTCCCAGCACTGTCACACACTTTTCCCAGCTGTGCACAAGCTTCTGTATTCCCTCAGCGTAAAAATCTTTGGACTGATATCTCAGCCAGTCGCGCACAACACTTTTGACTTCATCGTCACTTTTAAACTTTGTGCCTCTCGTGAACGCTTTCAGGGGACCAAACAGGTGAAAGTCTGAAGGGGCAAGGTCTGGGCTGTAAAGGGGATGAGGGAGCAGTTCCCAGCCCAGCTCGTTGATGGTCTGCACCGTTTGGGCTGCTGTATGAGGCCTTGCGTTTTCATGATGCAAGATGACTGCTTCTGACTGATGACCCCTGCGTTTGTCCCAACAGATAAGCTCAAAGTCCTTGCAATGTCACCCTTCTGTCGGACTGAATGAGGTCATTGACTGATTCGATCCCCTCAGGAGACCTCACTTCTGTAGGCCTCCCAAGCCTGTCTTCATCCTCAACACTGCTCCGTCCTTCTTTAAACAATTTAGCCCACTTGTAGACATTTTTTTGGCTGAAACATGTGGCACCATACACAGTTGACATTCTCAACTGGTTTGCACCCTTCAGCAACCAAAAACTTGATAACTGACTGCTGTTCAATCCTGGAGCATGCTTCTTGGTCGGCCATCTTTGTTAATCGCCAAAACTCTCAAAGTTTTTTAATCTGCAAAAGAAATTAAATCCATGTGAAAAAGAAGTAAAACAAAAAAAATAAAAAAGAGTAAGCTTCTATCTGTATTAGAAGTCCTTATAGCGAAAAATTCACCTTATTTATTGAATGAGCCTCGTACATTACCGACCCGACCTGGAGTTTTCTCCCGCCACAATGAACGGCTGCTCCCTTTCGTGACGCTTCTTGTTACGAACGTCTTTTGGGACTGAGGGTCAATCTAGAGCTCAAGTGGAACTTGTATTGTCAAAGATGCTTGAAAAATGATCGGCACATTGTACCGATCCAGAAACTATCTGTGACGCATTACTCTTTACAAAAGTCACATTGGACCAAATATGGACTTTTGCTGTCATATCTTGACTGGATCTGACCAATCCTCTTTTCCCAGCCTTGACAGAGTCCCAAATTGTTGACGTGGTCAAGTGGAGGAAGACATTTCCCACAGACGCAACGTCGCAATTCTTTCGCTACCCTATCGCTATTTCCATGGCAAATATTCGGACGGGTTCCATTTCTTAGTTTCACCAATTCACACCTTTGCAGCTAAAACGTCTCATGCTGCGTCCACGGAGTTAAACCACCTTCACTCCCAATATCTTCCAAGTGTAAGGAGGAGTTTCCACTCAGACAACAAGAACCGCTGCTTTGTAGAACATGCTCCCGTGTGGATGCTTCCCAGAACGCTACAATCTTGACCTCTTCTAGTTGATGCCCAATCGTTATCTCTCCCACATACACACATAATCCTTATCTCCTACTATAATATCCATATCATACTCATCATTCACTAACTTTCTACCTTGTAAGCTGGACAGAGTATTGCGAGACAGGAGGATTTCTTTGGTAACAAAGAAAAGATTACTGAGCTGTGACGTGATATCTGTTCTTCTTTACGGCAGCCAATTTTGGAAGATTTCCTCAAAGAAGAAGAGAGTCGAGGCGATGGAGACGTGGTTCTGCAGAAGGATGATGAGGATATCATGGACCGAGCATGTGAGCAACTATGAGGTCCTAGAGAGGATGCAAGCAAGGAGGAGGCTTATACTTAACAACAGGAAGAGGCAGCTGAAGTTCCGGGGAAGGAGGGCCGGGAGAGTCTGATACTCACGGATCGAATAGAGGAAAAGAGAGACAAAGAAAAACAACGCTTGATATACATAGCGACTTTAAGCAAATGGATAACAGAACGTGGTCTTGGGGAGGTGACAGGGGGCAGGAACTTAGGAATAGAGAGAGGTGGAGAGCCATGATCGCCTACGTCCTGAAAGGACACGGCACAATTTAAATTCTTATAATTTTCCTCTTTCAAGTTTGATTTTTATTTCAAGTTAGTGAAACCCTTCTGCCTTTCCATATTTTCCATCTTGGTATCGTTAATCGACATAAAAAAAACAAAATCCGTTATTTTACTTTTTTTGTAAAAAAGAATGCAGGAAAATCTATGAAGGCGAATTAGTTCAAAGTTTTACACAGAGCCTAAATCCAAAATGAAAACCCGGCAATAGTGAAAGGGTGTTGAAAGTAAATTCGTTCTTCAATTCGTCCATAGTTCCCCACGATTTCCCATATATTCCACAAAACACTATCACAACAACCTGTTGCTTACCTTCCGCCATTTGAGAGGGTAGCTTGCGTGAAAATTCTTTGTCTTTTTTGATTTTGAATCGGGCAGTGATACTGGCAAATCTTAAACACAACGACACAAAACGACCATTACATTCTGAAGGAGAGGTACTGCGGATCAGAAGCAGGCTCATGGCTAGATTATTAACAATAGGGAGGCCATCAATAAATCCATCGAGTGTCCCCCCTACTGATAGAAGTGCATTTTCTCGCCTTGAAATTAATTAACATCGCATTCACAGATGAGAGGAGGGCCAAAGCTTTCAGAGTCGGTGACGACTTTCCTAATATAATTTGTCAAATTTATTTCGCCTTATAAAATTAGAAAAAAAAGTGACCGAGACATTGTCTCAAAGTACGTTCATATTCTCTCGTAGAGTAGCCGATGAAGATTACGGGGTAGTGGGGAGGTCGAATATTCTTTTCGTTCTTGAAGAGGAACTACGACAGACACTGCTGACATTAAAATTGATTGGCTGTCTGTTTTTTCCTTGGTGGGTATGTCAAGTTCCCTACTGTTACTGCAATGGAATGTAGTATGGAAGGTGTGAGTGACAAATTTATTAAACATTAAAATTTGAGGAAACTTTCGTCACAAAAATGGTTCCTCGTGAGACCTGTGTCCTAAGTAATGTTTGTTCGTGAACCACAAATGGATATTTTGCCGAAATTAATTCACAAAAATATTTATGATGGTTAAAATGTTCAAAGATCATTAGCCACCTGAGAATGTTTTGTCAGAAATCAAGATTTTCATATTGCCATTTCCATCAATAAATACGTTTGATCTGGCATTACACATTTTTATTTCAAGCTTATAAATAAGTACCTCTACAAATTCGATAAAAAGACCATGATGAAAAAGTCCCCAAACTTGATTAAAACAAAGTTTCATCGTCAAAATGTTTATGTTATTATTAAGAGGAAAGACCAAAGTATTTTTTATTATTTTATTAATTTTTTAATCCTTTCTAGCACATTAGAAATTTTGGTTAAAAATCTTGTTTTTCTTGCGTCAGCGGATGGGCCAAAAATTAGTATTGGAAATTTTAGCTTCATTTTTGGCGTTAAAAACAAATTGTTTTGGAAATCCTTGCAAAAATCAAACAATTGTCGGATTTTAATTAAATTTTCAGAAGTTAATTGAATGAAATATTTTGCAATTTTTTTTAAGAAAATCTTGGTTGAAATATTTTTTACTTACTTAATTTTATGACATTTCTAGAAATTGAAATTTCAGCCTCTTCATATTTATATTAATTAAAATCTACTCTGAATCCTCAAATAAAATATGCAATAAAACTATGACATTATTTAATTAGAAAAGCTTTTAATTGCTTTAATAAATAAGATATATTAAGGACATTATTGTCTCAAGAAAAAGAAATTATCAATGAATAATGAATTTTTACAAGAATTGTTTTAATTTTTTAAAATATTAATTAGAAAATTTATTAAGTTTTAAATCTTTTAAAATTCTGTATTAATTCCAGCTTTTATATGATATTATTATTAAGTAAAAACTATATTTAGTAATTATAAATGGAATAGCTTAGTACAAATCGTCATACACCAATATTTTTAAAAGCGATTTTTGTAAGTAAGGGCGACCATACACAACATTATTAAAAAATAACACCGATTACTATAGCAACATTTCTAAAATTCAATAAAACATTAGGCTACGGAGAATATTTTTTCTAAATTTTTATGATTACTGTGTACTTAAAATGATATAAAAAGTTGCTCACGTCATTTTCTTAAATTATGTTTTACAGATAAACTCTCTGTAAAACAACATTAGTTTTATCATCAGGCTGTTAATATATCAATACAGCTATTGTCTGGATAAAAACGCAGCTACAGTCGGGTTAAAAATGCATTTCTGCAATATTTTAAACTTAAAGTAAATAATATTTGTTTCAAATCACATTAATTATCCTTTACATCAGCTAATATTCCTCAAATAAAGTTTCAGAAAAGTATATTTTATTTTTGGAAGAGTTTTTAATAAAGAGAATTATTACATTGCAATGAAAGATGACTAAAAAAGGGTGCTAATCAGCCATTTTAGAAAAAAAAACTCTTTTCAGATATTTTAGATTATTTTTTGAAATACAAACAAAGCATTTTGAAATAATTAGATATTGGAAATATTAAATTTTATATATTAGCTTAAAATTAAAACTAAAATAAAACTTCAAGAAAGATTTTTCATTTTTTTAAATTCATTTAAAACTTTAAGTATCGCGTTTTTTTGTAGAGGTCCCTGTAAAGAATGCAATTGACGAAGTTGAATGTCCTCTAAAATATTTATTAAATTTTTATCTACAAAGTTAAGATATTTGAGTAAATTTCGAAAAACAACATTCATCTTTAATTGACTAATTAATAAAGAAGCCTGAACTGTTAGCCAAGAACCATTCCAGCTAACATCATCGGTCGAGAATAAGAATTGCCGTGAGAGAAAGAAAAACACCAACGGGACTATCTTTCTGGAAGTCTCGTGGATTTACAGCGCCCAAAATAAAGAAACAGGGTATCGGATGGGCGGGGGTGATAACAAAGGAATTCGTATGAGGAAACAGCATTGGCAAAAACTTTGTAAGCAGGGAAGAAAATGCTGTTGGCATGGAAGCGATATTCACTTGTCTGGTCATTGAAACTCGTCTATAAATTTGAGATGAATGTTAAAAGTAGCAGTGAAAGCGATCAATAGGCTTTACCCAGGAGAACAGATTTGGCACTGGAAACCGATTTGCGAATATCTGCTTTCTATAAATGTGGACCCGATGATACACAGCCAAATTAAATGCTGCTGATCGAGTGTACTGAACTGGCAATCCCCTATGAATCGTATATTGTCCTGACTTTGTGCTACTCGAGAATAACCCAGGGTTCGTCTACAAATGGTCGAATAATAAAAAGCGAAATTTAGCGGTAATTCTCTGATTCAATGAAGCATTATTTTTTTCTTCCAAAGAGGTTCTATATTAAAATTGATTATCCATGAAAAGCATATGTTTTAAGAATAAAAAGATGATGATGATGACGACGACGATGATGATTCACACCTGATGCTACAGCAGGTATGGCTTTTATGGCTTCTGATTCTAATCGATTGGTAATTTTATCATGTACACTTTTTCTCATGGTCAATTAAGATAGGCGACATAAAGTCCCATAACCGACCATAACGTCACATTTACATATGCCGTTATTGTCGGTTAGTCATGTCTCGTTGAGACTGACATACTGAATGTTCATGAGCGGCGACATCAGGACGTCAAGAGGGTTGCTTTTGTTTTAAGTTGACGGATAAATTAACCAAGGTTGGTTGGTTAATTCGTTTTCTACAGCTTGTAAGTCATTTAAAGCCAGAAAATATTTTCAAATTATAAGAGTTTTGGGGGGGAGATAATACAAATTTAGTGATACAAGTCTTACAAATTAACTCATAGCAGGGGAGGGGAGAAAATAGGTTGGACTCATGTTTTTCTCAAATGTATTTGCGTGTAAGTGAATATAACGAACCCAATTGGAACTGGAACTCCATTACACTACCTGCACGTCCAAACTTACAGCACCTTGTATTCCGAAGCGGTCACCCATCTAGGTGCTGACCAAGATTGACGTTACTTAACTGTTTCAACGTGATGTGGCCGCAAGCAGGTAACCAAGATGATACATCTAGTCACTTGGGCACAATAGGAGATCGTCCGAGTGGACTGGGCTGCCCGATCTAAACGTATTTCTAACTTGACCAAACGTGTAAGTTTATGAGCTATTTTTAACATCTAAACCTGACATTATCACTCAACTGTGATGAATGGGGATATTAATCATCGTAATTTTGTACTTTGACGTCCCTTTCTTTGGGAGATGTTGTTATTGCACTCACTAATAATAATAATAATAACTAGAATGACCCCTGAAAATTTCACGGTTTAACTATTTAAATGTTTTGATGAATTTTAAGTCTTAACTCTTAAGTTAATGATTGAGGAAGCTCGTGGCGAGTTCTACGACAATAAAATATCCGTAGAAATGCCCCTATATCATCGTTAAATATTTGAGCATTACAAATTTTTAAAAATATTGCAATAACAACCATAAATATGATTCTTGGTCGTTATTTTAAGAAGTAAGGGAGTACAAATGAAAAGATTTGAAATCAAAAACTTTTTCCATTTCATTGAACCAGACATTAAATGTTTCTCTCTTCCCTTCTTTCTTTCATTTTCTCGGGGAAACCAAGTAGTGTCTTTCCCCCTGTTTCCATGCGATCAAAACGGAATAGTCCATTATTTAGGAGGAACTGGCAAGAGAAGTTAAACACTTTTATCTTTCCGTATTTCTTTCTAGCCAAATCCCCGTTTTACGAACATTTCCCTTAATAATAATTGTAAAATAATTCAGCAGACGATGTTATTTTATTTTATTTATGTTAACTGGATTTTTGGCTATTGCTTTCCTCGGTTTCCGTCGTTCGATACTGTGCGTCTGAAAAATGGTATCTTTTATCGCGGTCCTCATCGCTCCTCAGCCCTTTCGAGGGCCTAGGAGGGTCAAACACTTTAAGCCCAAGCTTCAGGGGGTCATCCCCTCCAACAAGAAGCAGTACCTCTCCTTCGAGAGAGGTGTGGGTTTATTGCCCGGCGCCTGAGGCGTTCCCAAAAGGGAAAGTGCCGAGGGAGCTTAGGTAGTTTTTCTATGGTAATGTCGATAAACCGACTATAAACTTCGACCTTGTGTCACATTCGGTAACGACGTGGACGTGCTGAAAAATACCCTCTTCTCAGCCTCTTGGCCGAGATCATAGTGTAGTATCTGTTCTTATCAGCTTAAACTGATTATCTCTCTCTCTCTCTTTCTCTCTCTCTCTCCCCCCTTCCATCTTCACTTCTTTCTTTCATTTTCTCACCGAAACCAAGTAAAAAAACTTTCCCCTCTTTTCACGCGATCAAAATGCGGAATAGTCCATCATGGGGTACTGGCAGGGCGTAACGGCTTGCAAACTAACGAAGAGCGGAGGAGGAGGAGGAGGAGGAGGAACAAAAACAATATATATATATATATATATATATATATATATATATATGCAACAGCTTTAGCAGCTTGGAGTCAAGACAATGAAGAGATCAAACAGACAAAGAGAGCCAGACTGGAAGGCAAAACTGATGCGAGAAATAAATGAAATCAGATGTGAGATTTCGATACTGGATGAGCTCACTCGAAACCCAAATGTCTCAACACGCAAATGCAAGAAGATCAAGCGCAAATATAAATTAAATTCCATCAAGGAAATGCTAAAAATCTTTACAGGGGAATTGGAAAAGTAGTTATGCATGACAAAAAGCCACCATCTATTGAAAAATGCAGAAATTTTAGAAGAATATCTGGAGCAGCCCAAAGGCTTATAACGCCAATACAGAATGGATCCAACGTGAAGAAGAACGAAAGCTGGGACGGAAAATATAACCACGAATAATGTTAGGCAAGCTCTAACAAAATCCCCAAAATGAAAATCCCCAGGAAATGAGAATCCAATTTCTGGCCCTATCAATCCATAAAACCCTTGCAGAAACTCTATCAATGCTTATAAATAATCTCAATGAAATCCCGGAATGTATCACTGAAGGTATTACATATCTTGTGCCAAAAACAGGTAAAACAGACGATCCGAAAAATAATAGGCAAATAACATGTCTGTCCACCACGTATAAATTGATCACGTCTGTCCTGACGAACCGTACTCACTCTTTTCTCGAAACAAACATTTTTTTCCACTGGAACAGAAGGGCTGCCGGAGAGGTTCATAAGGTTGCAAAGATCGACTACTAATAAATAAAATGATCCTGGAAAATTGAAGGAAAAAAGTAGAAATCTCAGAACCACTTGGATAGCCTCTGGTAGTGTGTCACACTCTTGGACTTTGGAAATGTACAAAGTCTCCCTCTTGATAGTAAATGTCTTTAAACACAGCATGGGAATGAGGAAAACCACATTATACCGAAATCACACCAGAGGCACTGCCATCTCCGACCGACTGAATATCTCACGAGGAATCTTTCAAGGAGACTACCTATCGCCCCTTTTGTTTTGTATGTCCTTAATCCCCTTTATGCATGAACTAAACAATAATAGCTATGGTTGCAAACTAAACAAGAAAGTATTCAATCACCCACTCTACATGGATGTTCTGGAAATCTTTGCCAAAGACGACAATGAGTTGAAGGGCATCCTCAATACTGTAAAATGTTTCAGTGACGATATAGGTATGAATTTTGGATTAGATAAATGTGTAAAAGTAACATTCAATAAAGGGAGAATTACAGAAACATTGGAACAAGAAGCTTATAGGTACCTAGGAATTAGCGAAGGAGATGGTATAAAACATACGCAAATGATGGCGAAGGTAAGAATACTACAGGCGTGTGTGCCTGGTATTAAATACCGAGTTGAATTCAAAAACCAGAATATCAACCATAAACACCTTGGCTGTCCCCGTGGTGCAATATAGTCTCAACATTCTTAACTGGACCATAGCCGACATTAAGCGAATGGGCGCCAAAACGAGAACGCTTCTCACCTGCCACCGTATACATCATCCCAAGGCTGACGTTGATCGCCAGTATATGCCCAGATTCGAAGAGGATTAGTTCAACATCAACAGTTTTAGAAAGCTACAACAATTGGCCTTCAAAGATATTTAGAAACTACAGACGATTAGATGATGATATGTTCTAAAGAACATGAAAGTAGTAAGCGACTTTATTCAGTAATAAAGGAAGTCAACACGTTCAAAATAGAGTTTCAAGTAAGTGAAGAAATACAAGTAAAGCATAATACAACGACTGAAGCTGCAAAATAGAAAGCAATGGCAGATGCAACCTGCCAGATATAGCAGTGGTCAAATTTCTGTCCGTACCAAACAAGCTGATGTAGACAAACCCCTTACACATCAATGGCTACGTAGTGAAGGGTAAAAGCTGAAACTGAAGGTTTTATTCTTGCTGCACAGAACCAATGCTTGTTAACTAGAAAGTGCAGAGTACACATAGTGAAATTTGTATTAGTCCAAAAATGCAGATTCTGTGATGAATATCCAGAAACAATTAACCATCTTGTATCCGGCACCCACTAAATATAAAACACGGAAAGAGTGGCCCAATATCTGCACTGGAAGATATGCAACTTCTACGGGAAGGAAGCTGAAAGAAATTGGTACGAACACCACCCAGACCCGCTTACAGAGATAGGACCTGTAACAATTTTATGGGATTTGGCAGTGCACACCGACAGAAGAATCAAAGCAAATTGTCCTGATATCGTGATTAGAGACTGCAAAGACAAAATGTGCCTCTTTATTGACATGGCAGTCCCTGCAGGATGCAATGTATCTTTGAAGATCTCCCCAAAACTATCAAAATACAAAGACCTTGAAATCGAAATCTCAAAAATGTGTCACATGAGGATATTAACAATTCCAGTTGTAGTTGGAGCCTCGGATTGATTGGAAAACACTCCAATAGATTCATTGAAGGAATCCCTGATAGCCCAAGCCTTAAGTCATGCAGCAAAGGATTAGAAAGTGTAGTGTTTAGCGGGCTGTTTTACGCTGAATTTGAGATCGAGCCTCACCGAATGCCCTTGAAATACAGTTTTGTAGCAACTCTGTTCAGTACGTTGTAGAATTTCATTTTAATGTTTCATTATGTTTTTTTTCAAACACGATTCTTATTCATTGGAAGTTGTTTACGATATCATGGCGGCGTATATAAACTTGAATATCCTAAATCGAAGAATTATGCGATTAATAATTCTCCAGAGAGTCAAGATTTTGTCACCACATTCCTAAAATATGAAGCAAAAATTTCATATGAAAAAGTATTTTGGGGGCTTGATTTACTTGGGAAGGATATTAGAATAATCCAGAACATGTACTGCGCGAACGACCTGCCCGAATGGAGACAGAATATGAATTGATTAAATATACATAAATAGACAGGAGCGTAATACAAGTATGTGTCTTCTAATCAGACTTATTCAGCCATTACAATGGCGCAATGGATAGCGGCTCAGAATGAAAAATCGGAGAGCCGAGTTCGAATTCCAGTTCGTTACATTCATTTATGTGCAAATACCCTTGGGAAATCTGCGAATTCATATCTTCACCCCCAGCTATAGGTTGAATTGCGTCATGGTACTCTTTTTCTCACAGACGTTACCCAACTGACCCTAATATACTGTGCAGTAGACAAAACCAAAAACAAACTACGCGCATGCGCGAAATTAAAAATATGAAATGGCGACAATTTACTGATCGCATCCTGTCTTGAATGCAAGAGGGATAAATGAAATCAGTGCATCACCTACCTAACGAGCTTAGCAGAACAGAGATTAGGAATGATAGCAAAAAGAAAAAAACTTTACACAAAAGGGCGGAAGTTATGGAGAGACATGTTCATTCAAGACCTGAAGGGAGATAGCGCATAGAAGAAGTCAAATGTTGACAATTATTTTACTTTTTATTTTTCATTAATCTTACTGAAGAATTTCAGTTATTCTGCCTTTTTTGATCGTCACAGGTTGTTATGAGGTGGGGGGGCTATTGCTAACTCAGGCTTGAGAGATTCCATCTTTCCATTGGCATAACGACCGACAGCTTTCGAACTGTTTCCTCTACGTAATTTGACTGGCAAGGCTTCGGTGATCGCAAAACGACAATATTTTCCCAGGGATACAAAGCACAGGAAGTTGTGGAGAGTCATTATCGTTAACGTACTGAAGGGACATGTCACAAAGAAGAAGAAGAAGAAGAAGAAGAAGAAGAAGAAGAAGAAGAAGAAGAAGAAGAAGAAATGAAACAAGTGACCAAACCGAATACCCGCACAAAATATCGCCACAGAAGTACAGTAAGTTCAATAATTTGACAAAAAGTCGTCCCTTATTGTTGAAGAATATTGAATTTGAGAACAGGGAATTTCAGAATCGCTTGAGGCGGGGTTTTTTTATGTAACATATTGAAAATTTCATTTTTCTTTTAATAATCAATGGCAGTGAATACTGGAATGCTGAGAACACAATGGAAAAGACCGATTAGCAACGAGAAAGTCTTAGGGAAAACAGAAATTACGATGAAACTTATGCTTAAAATCAGAAATGGTCATAATTCGACAAGCGACTGAGTAAAACAGGCTGAATCAAACGTTTTACTTCTAAACAAAATCGGTACCCGCTCGCATCGAGATCTCCATCCTGCACCCGTCGCCCGCTGAAGGGTGGTAGAAAGCGAACTGAAATAGAATTTGACGAGGCCATTTGCGTGATTTTGAATTTTGGTGGACAACTCTGTGACTCCCTTGCAGCTCAAAGGGAATTTAAACAGGCGTCATCTGGCAAACCTGATTCCATCGGATGGTGGGACTTCCAAACATGTTCATAACTGACATCAACTAATTTTAACAAGTTTTAGAAGTATTACCTTATTTAGTTTACAGACAAATGCAATAAATTATCAATAGAAACGTATCCCATAATTTTGTAAAGAATATGATATGAGATTCAGTGAGGGAAATTAAGGAAAGGTATGGCCGTATGTTGACTAACTTACTCTTAGCCTGGTTTTTACATACAAAATGATTCCTTCCACTAAATGAATTCAAACACTGCATCAAAGAACAATTTGTACAATTTTCTGTTTCAATTCTCTTCAGTAATACTTACGTTTCATAACTGAAGCATTTTTAACGACATTAAGTTACCAATTTATATCAGTAATGGTAATATTACATGTGGGGTAAATAATATCGCATCTAGTTCAATAATATGAGGGAAAAGCAGTGGAAGAATTTTTTTTTATTTTTTTTTTCCCAGGGTGAAAGGAGAACGAAAAGACGAGGTTTTACATATAGAGATTATTCTGTGTTTCTGGAGAAGCCAGGTTTAGGACTCCAGATTCAAGCGGATCAGATTCATCTATGTCCCAGGCGAGAACATATTCCACGAACATAAAACGGCGTGTTTTGGGTTTTGAGGACTGTAAGCCGGATTTTCTTTCTATATCTGGGGAAAATATGTTCCCAAAGGGAAACGGCGCTATGTGATTATAAGCTGTAGGTTTTGCTGGAGGAGGCAGATTTAGTCTCATCAAGGGTCCCTTAGCACAAGCTAAAAAAGCAACCGATCGGTTTGACTGCCGTAAACCGAGTGAATAGCTGACCACTTTACGAAGTGATGTCACTAAGTCAGCGGCTCGTGACCCACGTGACTTCCTTGCCACTCATGGGAGATAATTGATTTTTGTATCCTTACAGCGGCATTAACCAGTTTCTTGAAGAAATATGAGGTTTACTTTTTTTTTAAAGGAGATAGTGTAATGATAGTATTGTGTTGTATGCGACACGTGGTTTGCTGGGGATTAAGAAGTTCCCCTGATGGGAGAAGAGACCAGTCGAGAAATCTATAATGGTCAGGGTTTCTATTTTGACTGATGTAAACACTATTTAAATACATTCATTCAGGAATAAAAGTTGATTCCATGAGCAGACGTTTTCAAAACCACCTGATATCTATCTATCTATCTCTCTCTCTCTCTCTCTCTATATATATATATATATATATATATATATATATATATATATATTATGTAGTTCTGAAAATAATGTCCCGGTGCGTACTACCATCGAAATCAGTGAATGGGATATATATATATATATATATATATATATATATATATATATATATATATATATATATATATATATATATATATATACACAAAATTAAAGATTCAAAATAAAATAAGTCATTTGTCCTTTCCGCTAAAACCCTTTCTCTTTCTTTCTCTCGCTCTCTATTCTTCCCTCTATATACTTCTCTCTCAACTAACGAGAAGGCAACCCTCAAATAAAAAGAGGAAGAAGAAAAGACTGAATTTGGCCGTGAAACGCCGAAAGTTTGCGGAACAATGATAAAGAAAGGAACACCGGAAAATGAAATAATTTCAGCCAATCAACAAAGATATTATTATATTAGTCGGAACCAAGGCTCGCGCCAGAGTCTGGGAGCCGAGTCAAAAGACTCTGAGCTAGACGAGGAGAGTAACGACAAGAGACGCGAACGCTATAGAAACCAGCCATGCGTGACCTGTAACGAACTAGTTAAGAGGTCATCTCCTAATGATATTTCTGCCCTGCTTAGGGCCGATAAAAACACAATAGATTGACATTGCCCTAATCCTAACATGACTACTACTACTAGCAAGATCTGACAATAAAACTACCCACTATCAGACACTTCTCCAGACTGCTGCCAATATCTGCCTTATAAACGAATCTTTTGTTACACCGAATATCAAAGAACCACCCTAAATCAAATAAATAAAAATATATTATTTGTTATATAGCCTTGGATCAGTTCGTCTTATTCCAAAGATTCCGGTGAATAAATACCAAGAACATTCACTGACACAAATCACCATAAGCACATCTATTATTAAAGAATGAACGATCAACGCGGATTTTGACGTTATTTTACTGTCTAAGTTGAAAAACAGAAAAAAGACCACCACAAGCAAATTACATTAAATACAAATATTATGAAAATTATATTTTTATATTTAAATTTTCTTTAATTATTAATAATTTTTTATGATAACTTTAATGATAATTATCTAATAATATTTTTATTATTATATATAATATATAAATTAATGAGGATGATTAGCTCGTAAATAATCTTCATTTTTATGAGTAAAGGTTAGCTCGTAAATACAGAATTTATTCATTTACTTTTGAATTAGGATTGCTTAGATACGTTATTTATTTTTGAATTAGGATCCGTTAAAGAAACATTTTGGAATATTAAATACGAAGAATAATAAAATAAAACTTTTCTTTTTCTCACAACCGATATACTTTCTTAAAGAAACGTTCCTTAATCCTAAATAAGTATAAATAATAAAACTAAGTACTTCCACAGAAGCGCGAGATCTAAGGTTTAAAAGGAATTTTAAAAATGAAAAATCTATTGAGGCTTCTATTTTAGTTTTAATTTTAAGCTAATAGATTAAATTTAATATTCCCAATAAGAAAAAACATTCCTTTAAAACACTTAAAAAACTAAAATTTTAACAGAAATTTCATACAATATTTTTTCTTTTGCAGTTTTTACATCAAAGTTAAGAAAAATTCTAATAAAAATATTTCGTAAAAATGAATGAAAAATTAAAATACAATGCAAAATAACTAAAAACATTTGGTTAACAACAAAGCCGTTAAAGAAATTCTTTTCTTTGAAATCCAAATTTGTCCCTTTAATTTTTAAAACAGTAAAATCCAATTTCTATGGATTCTGAGTTAATCTGGAAAAACTTGGGACCAAAGCTTTCACACTTATGTGAGAAATCCATACTTTGACATCCTTCAATTTTTATTTTGTATGTCGGTTTGAGAAATCGGAGACCCGAGTCCGAATTCCAGTCGAATTCATTACATTCACTTACGTGCTAATACCCTTAGGAAAGGTATTAAACATCTTCTCCCTCCAGCTATGGGCAAATAGCAGGACAGACTGGGTTCTATAGCCTTGGGTGACAACTGGTTTAGGAGAAGGACAACTCTAAATTCAAAACTTGAGGAGGGTTGTTTGAGGACCTTGTGGCACGTAGTTGCGCTACGTCTCTGTATTCGGCCCTTCAAAAAGTGTGGTTGTTTCTGCACAAAGCCTTCACTACTATAAGCAAATCTTATGTGCTGGTGTCTGGCTATCGGTTCCTAGGAACTGAGTTGCGTGAGAGTCCACCATATGACGTGGCAATCGCGTCCTCAGTTACCGGGCGAGTCCGTGTTCGCTCCTTACGGCCTGCCCCACGTTGTATTTGTTTTAGATCACAGGGCGGGAGAAGGCCAAGTTATCTGCTCGACGTCGACGTCGCTGATCTGATAGCTTTGGCGAGATGACGTCACACGCAACAAAGTAAGAGGCAGCTGTGTCACACTTTATATCATAAGTTCAGACATTGAACGTTCTAGTCACCAGATTAACGACTTGCAGATTTCCAGCACCTTCCTCCTTAATGACCCATAACACTAAGCCTAATGCTGCAAGGCTGAAATCTGATTTCTTCCACCCTGTGATTTCTTCAGGCCGACCATTCAGGTGTATTTGGTAGTCTGGAACAAAGCCGCAGTCTAAGTTCTTCCGCAGAAGCTGCGTGCAGTTTGGCAAAGCGGGTCTTGTACCAACTGGCATGTGTCTCTTCCGCAACCCGCAATTGAACGGTCTGGTTCCTTCTTCTCCGTCTCTCGTCTCACTCGTCTGTATTTATGGACCCTGGCGCAAAACTGGTGCGTGGCATGAGGTGGTCGGGAAATTGATTGCCTGACCAAGTTTGGGGAGATCCGTCCTCCGAAGAGTGGTGGTGTCAGAATATCGATCTGTCAACTTCCATCTCGCGTGGGTGCCTCTCAGCATCACCGCCTGCAAGGCAATTCCTCCGTCTTCCTTGAAATTCTACCTGGGCCTTTTTCCTCTCTCTTTTTTTTCCTGACCAAACCTGTCCCCTGAGGCGAGGTGTGGTCTATCCCAAAGTGCTAAATTCAATTATCATCCAAAATTTCCATCAGCCGGGAATTCTTATCGCGTCCTTGTGTGGCCGGCTGCATCTGGGATTCGTTACCTATCGCTTCTCCACGCCAGCTTTTTGGTCAATAAGTGACGAAAATAGAGAATTCCTCTTAATAGATTTTATCGCGTCTTAGGCAGATAAAGGAAAAATATAACTACAATGCCATTCCTGTTTTCCAAGTCCAATCAACTGACCGAATTTTGGCTAGAGATACGTTCATGGGAACTTGAAGTCGTTAAAATGTAATCTGTTCTACCGCGCGGGTCGTGTGGGCACTCAAGAAAATACCATCGCTTAATAGTAAGTTGACCATGAACAGAAGCTATTCATCGTCGACAGTCGAACACCGAGATGCAGAGAGAAAAGAAATTTTATTTGAGGGTTGCCTTCTCGTTAGTTGAGAGAGAAGTATATAGACAGAAGGACAGAGAGCGAAAGAAAAAAAAAGAAAGGGTTTTAACGAAAAGGGTAAATGACTTATTTTAATTTGAATCCTTTCTTTTTTTTATGTATATATTATATTTTATTAAGAAACAAACATCCTTTCCCTTCATTCTCCTTGGCTTTATTATCAGGATACTTTCAGTTGATTGAAAACAGCGTTTCTCTCGTTTTTCTTGTTATCAGTATATTTTCAAACTATCGAAAAACATCGTTTTTCTTTCTTGTTTTCGGATTTATTTTGAAAGCCTTTTCCCAATTTACCAGCGCCTTCATAATAGTGTCATATATGCATAATATGCTTAATTTACTTAGTAATCGAAACTCCGGATTTCATTATTACTTTACATTCAATCAGCGGCAGGTTTTTTAGTAAAATATTTTTTTAAATTTATTTGCAGATCTTTTTTTTAAAATCTTTTTTCCTCTTGTAAAAAACATTATTTTTATAATAATATTTTTTAAATAATTCTATAAATGACTTAAGATAAATGTCTTCTGTAAATTTTTGAATATCTTCAGTTATGCGTTAAATCTTTTGACAAAGAAGGTAAATTACCTGACCGGTTGTCAATCGTTAAATGTTCTTAATTTTTCATTTAAACCATTTTAAATGCCTCCAATTTTAGGTAAAGATTGTGTCATCAGGACATTTGATGTTAGAAAACTGGTGAAAAAAGAAAAGCAGCAATTATTGTCTCCGCAAGTGGACAGTTATAACATTGTCGTATGTTGTAGCCAATAAAGAAAGATTTGATATTAATTTTGGACAACACAATAGTTTTGGAAACAGACATTTTGTGGTGGGTAAAGCCAACGTGACTATCGCTATGTAGCCAGCTGTACTGGTTTCATGGGCAGTACGGTCAACACCACCTTGCGCTGTTAGGAGACGTCCCCTTGTCATACGATGTGGGTTGCTCGATCGGAATTAAAACAGTGAATACGGAATGACTATCGCTATGTGGGCACTCGCACCGGTTTCATTAATCGTAAACCCAAGCTGAACATTTAGAGGCACTTTTTACATTGCCTGTAAAACCGACATCACCAAGAATCTGCGGGATAAGTTACTAGTTTAATGTGGTTTACTGCACCAGTTTCATTATTTAAAACAAAAGCATCTTCGGCCATGGAAAAGAGGGTTTGAACACCCGATTTCATAGGTCCTAAGTCCAAAGTTGGCACTGATATGTGAATTTCATGGACAATATGCTATCGTATCCTGTCGGTGCTTTCACATTTTATAAAAAAACAAATGGAAAAAGCTTAACCACCGTCGTTGTAAGACTGATTCAGAATATAAGAAGGCCTAAAAAAAGACAGGATTCTTTAACGAAAATAAACTTGGCAATATATTTTTGCTCAAGTCTTCGTTTTGTTTGTTGTTGTCTTGCATCATTTCAATATTTGTTTGCGGGTAATATACCACCCACAACAAACCCATATTGGCAATATGTGTTTTGTTATTAGGTTATGGGTCGTCGTTTGAAGTTGAGAAGACGTTGTGTGTTGACGAACAAAAAGTAAAAGTTGGTTGGGAAAATAGACAAACAAAATGAAAAAAAATAAGATATAATTTTTTTTTTTTGTATAGAGATAATCTCGAGAAAAGTTCCTGTTATAAGGTGCAAATGTTCTTAGGAGTGTTGCTGTAAAAATGGTGAAGAAAAGTTGAACTTTGTTGGTGAATTAAAGCGTGAGTAAGGCGCGTCATGCGCGGTTACTAAACGAGCGCTGATTTTAGCGTCCTATCTCAGACCAAAATAAAAGAGATCTGGCTTCTTGCTATTCACTGTACGCATGCTCCCCATTTTTCTTATTGCGCATGCCCCTAGGCTGAAAAGGAGTTACTGCTACTGATAAGGTTATCAACGCATGTGTGTATCGTGAAAAGGTTTAACGCCTGCTGTGTTTTATCGTCTACCAATTCATCAGGTACTAGAATTTTTCAAAACTTTCGCCAAAATTCTAAATAAGCAGAAGTGGCATAGAATATTAATGAAATGATACGACTTTCTCATATTTGTAAAAAAAAGCTATTGTGGCATGTGGGGGCGTATTTACTCAATTCAGCAGTAACAACAACGAAAGTAATCAGCAGGGTGCAGCCGTAAGTATCAGGAGTCATAAAAATGCTAACAGAGCCTTATTCGGCCTCTTTTTCATTTTTAGCGCCCTCTAACTTCAAGCCCAGCTCGAAGGGCCACACAATTTTTGCTGCAGAAGACGAAGCTTATGCTGGCAGCTTGACTTCAGATTTCTCGTTCCTTCCGTGGGAACAGGCGGATAAATCTCCTATACCCAGGGCCTTGGCACCCTCAACATTTTTACCAATTGCAGTATTTTTACAGGGTTTTATTTTAACAAAATACAATAAAAAAAGAAATACAAGAAAGAAAAAATCTATCAAAGCAAGGAAGAATATAGCTTTCATAAAATCCCGAAGAAAGAATTCTTCTTTAAAGGTGTACGGCAATAGTAATTTCCTGCGTTTTCATTTAATTTGGAATTGTGATTAGTCCAATAAAATAAAATATAAAAATAAAAATGTACAAATAGAAAAGAATTCAAATTAAAACAATTTATCTTTCACTCTCTTTCTTTCTATATATTTATCTCTCAGATAAAAAGAGGAAGAAGACGATAATTCTGTTAGACTGATATTTTCTAAATGAGGGCAGGAACAAGAGAGAAGAAACTCACGATGCGAATTCTAAGGATTATGTCCAACATAAATTTGAAGAAGCCTGAAGAACACAGTGACCGAATTGATTCGTTAAATTTCTTAAAAGAAATCGATATATTGGTTCGAAATATATTGGTTAATGCTGAGAGAATTGGAGTATTCTTATTCTTTGCTCCTATAAATACGTGAGACTCCAACTGCAGACTCGGCCTTCTACTACATTTTGTTCGAGTGGGCGAACGGATAAATTCCGATCGGTCAGAAAAATATTTTGAATAATAGGACCTTTTAACAAGTTGTTAAAGTTTTGAATTTCTAGGTATGCAGATGTCACAGTGTTGGTAGCAGACACAGAAAGAAAGCTGCAAAAACTCCTGCAGAAGTTAGTGAAGGAAAGCGAGAAGAAAGGATTAAACATCAACTGCAAGGAGAGAGAATGCACTGTTGTCAGCAAAAGGACGAGCCCCAAATTCAAATTACAAATTGTAGATACAACAATCAAACAAGTGCGGACAATTAACTATCTGGGAAGTATTTTAACAGAGGACGGAAATTGTGGCAGTGAAATCCGAAGGCGTATTGGGATAGCCAAGGAAGCATTCCAAGAGCTAAGTAAAGTACTAAGAAACAGAAAACTCTCAGTAGAAACACGGAAAAGAGTACTAAATATATTTCCTCCTCTATGGAAGTGAGTGCTGGACAATCTCCTCAAAGATGAACAGGGGCCTTAAAGCAACAGAAATGGGGATCTACAGAAGGATGCTGAGGATACAATCGATCGAACGTTTTGAAACTAAAAAGGAAACTAATACTTAACATCAGGTAGAGACAGTTGAGGTTTCTGGGGCATATAATGAGGAAGGAGTGCTTGGAAAATCTGATACTCACATGACCGATAGAGGGTAAAAGGGACAGAGGAAAACAATGCATAACATATTTAATGAGCTTGGCTGAATGGATGGTGGAAGAGAGTTTGGGAGAAATAACAGAAAGACAAAGTTTATTAAGAGCTACAAGAGAAGGAAGTTGTGGAGAGCCATGATCGACTATGTCTTGAGATTACACGGCACATATGAATAAGATGGCGTTCTGAACTCAAGAAGAGATGACGCAAAACTCGTTTTAACTGAAAAACAACAAGCATAAATATTGCTTAAAAGTAAAGTAATTATTATTATTTCTATTATATCATCATAAGAGCCGAGCTCCGTGCGGATATTTCAGGAATCTCCTGCGCAGGGTTAATTGAACCACCAGCCCCCAAACGAAAGGGACCACTGGTCCAGCTTTAAAAAAAGAAACAAAAACAGCAATGATAATTTTGAAGAAATAATTTTGAATTCCTCAATCCACTCAATGGAACTTCAAAACTTTCACTCGGATTCGGGTTATAAGTCAAATTCCGGCCAAAAGACCGATTTGGGTCGAAATTCAAATTCCGGTCGAAATTTTAATTCTTCAAATCACAAAATCCATCAAGTTTCAATTGAGTAGAGTTCTTCAAATCACAAACTCTTCGGAACTTCAAAGCCTCTCATCACCTTAACTCTGATTCCTTGGCATTTTGAAGAAATAAAATTGATTTCCTCAATTCACAAAATTTTGGAGATATTTAAACCTGAATTTAAAACAAAATTTTATAAATTCACAAAGTGTTTGTGTTACTTTAAACTCAATTTAAATTAAAAACATTTAAAATCACTAATTTATTATTAGTTATATTAAAATTAGAATTTTTAACTGTTCCTTCTTGATTCGGACACAAATGCCAATCCTGGATGTTCAAGCACCAGATGAAGGGCAGATCTTCAATCCCAGGATCATAAGGAGTCCAAAAAGGAATATCGCTATGTAGAGTAAGTGTGGCCTGAGTTAGAGGGTGTTTCAGACACACGGATGGACAGACAGAATTTGCCGTTCATTTATATATTTATATATTATGATCATTATATTTATTTATTTACATTTATTTATTTGTATTTATATATATATATATATATATATATATATATATATATATATATATATATTTGAAGTGGACATAGTCCGACAATTTATTTAAAGACATTTATATTATGTTTAACGTTCTTTTTATAGATACAAGTATTTAAGCAAATGTTGTTTAATACTGTTTATTATAAATCAGATCATTTGCTTAAATACTTGTATCTATAAAAAAGAATGTTAAACATAATATAAATGTCTTTATATATATATATATATATATATATATATATATATATATATATATATATATATATATATATATATATTGGACTCCAGCTTTTCCTTGGACAACATCGATGGCATGAGGGGAGACGTGCTGCAGCTGCTGTTCTCTCATAAAACCCTGCCCCGGCCTGCGCCCTGAAAAGGACACTCCATCGTCGCCTCACCGCGACGCCAAAACACGGGAAGCAATAGTCTAGTGATCGGAGGATTCCAAAGGTACTTCTGTGCGATAAACTGGTCACCGGCAAGAGGGCACGAGTGCGACCTCATCCTCAAGGACATCTGTAAAAATGACATGAGGGCGATGGACATGTACATCGAGAGGTGGGAAGATGTTGCCAATGATCACTCACGCTTACGACGCGATTTACACCGAAGGCTGGAGCGAGGAGTGAAGAAACGGAGGTTTGCCACCGGCGAGAAGAATTCTTGACGGAAAGAAAACAATAAGGTAATATCGGGGAAAGCGTCTTAACAAGCATTTGTTGCAATCGAAACTGTCACTCGCCTGTGGGCCTGTACAGCCATTGTACCGCCATCAACAGCTAAGACATAACTTTTCATGGTCTCCCGAGACTGACGGATGCCACATAAGTATTGTTTATTATTATTATTATTGTTCTTTATTATTATTATTATTATTATTATTATTATTATTATTATTATTATTATTATTATTATTTATACTTTTTTCCACAACTATCGAGTTTTTCTGTATTATTATTTATTTGTTTTCTGCTTTTTCTTACCTAAAATTATATTTATCAACTTTGCCTTTTCTACTCTTATTTATTTTCTATCAATTGATATTTTAGGTGTTAGTGCTGTCAAAAAGCTAGTGTAGATTATTTTTATTGTGTGTTATAAATAATGACTTGGGCATTTCCACGTGCTGTAATGGTTAACAAGTTTGTCTCACTAAATCAATTACAAGTGTAATTACGACTAATTCGATCCGAACATTCGGCCTTGTGTCACATCTAAACGACACTTAGTAAATCACTACAAATAATGACTTCCTTCCTTATAGTTTTTTTATGTTTTGGTTTGCCTATTTATTTACAATCCTTTTATAATTTCTCTTGATTTCCAGTTTATTTATTTATTTAACGTTTATTTTTGAGAGCTTTTAAAACATGTATGTAATGTTTATATACAAGGTAACCAAAAAGGTTCTGTCCGTTTTTAAAGGAAAAAAAGAAAACGCTTCACAGTATGTGTAACTTATATTTAGTCTTCGAAGTAATCGCCATCGGCATCCATCACCTTCTGCCAACGTGTCTCCAGCTGTTCAATGTCCATGCGGTAGAACTCGGGGGGTTTTGACGCAAAGAAGTCCGTAAGGGCTTTGCACAAGCCTGCTTCATTGGTGAAGGATTTCCCACAAAGATGATTATCCAGGGAGTGGAAGAGGTGGTAATCGGATGGAGCAAGATCAGGTGAATAAGGTGGATGGCACAAAGTCTCCCACCCAAGTTGCTGTATGGTATCCCTGACCACTCACACGACATGCGGCCTGGCGTTGTCATGGAGGAAAAGCACACCTTTGCGATTCACCAGTGCTGGCTCCTTCTGGCGCAATGCCTGTTGCACACGTTTCAATTGCTGCGAGTATAGGTCTCCAGTGACCGTTTGGCCCGTTGGTAGCAGTTCATAATGAACCACTTGATGACCTGTCCACCAGACACAAAGCATAATTTTGCGTGGGTGCATAGGCGGTCTTGCGGTGTGAGGGACAGCATCCTGAGGAGACAACCAATGTCTGGAACGCTTGGGAGTTTCGTACAGAACCCACTTTTCATCACTGGTAAGCACTCGATTGAATAAGGATGCGGTACGGTGGCGAGAAAGCAGTGATACGCAGGCTGCCACTCGTTGTCCCTTGTGGACCTCCAACAGCGTTTGCAGAACCCACTTGCTCAGTTTGTACGTCTTACCTAGGCAGTGCAGGTGAAGTCTAACTGTTTCATCGGAAACGTTGAACTGTCTTGCAAGTTCACCACACGTTAGACTACTGTTCTCTTCAATGGCCGCCTTCAGGACTCCGTCATTCAAGACCAGTGGTCGTCGACTGCGAGGCTCATCATGGAGAGACAAATCTCCCGACAAGAATTTTCGAAACCAACGCCTTGCAGTACGTTCATCCACAGCACTATCCCCAAACGCTTGACATATGCGGCGACTTGATGCAGCTGCTGATAAGCTCACTTTGAAGTCATAAAGCAAACAGCCCCGAACGAGATCTCTAGACACTTCCATCCTTCTCACAGCTGTTCGGCTTATAACTGATGGCCGGGCACGGTGCGCGTGTTTTTTATAACGTCTGATGTTCCTACTTCCGGCTGTCCGAATTTGAAAACAATTGCTACACGCATTTCGTATATATTTCAACTTCATTCAATGACTAATCAAAAAACGGACAGAACTTTTTTGGTTACCTTGTATATATATATTAATACATTATAATGGTTGTCATAGCCCACAGCGGTTAAGGATACAAGATTCCATGGCTATAAAATGTTACTATGGCATGCGTCTCAAATAGCCTCTGACAATGAAGTCCAGCTCCAAGCCAGAGAAGCGGACGAAGCCGGGCCACTGACACCTCATAACCAGGTAGATGGAACTCGTCAGCCCGAGAAGATTGTACATCTCGAGGACGGAAAACCATAATTTTACACCTCAGCTGATGCGGTGATGTCCAAACATGGAAAAGGCTATGGAAGAAAATTCAGAATGATAAGGTTAAGAAGAGTGTGTTTCTGTAGATGTTCTACGGACACTTTTAATGTTAACAGCTGATCAAATTTAGTCATATTTCTTCATTTTTCCTTGATCATTGGGCTTCATTTTCCATATTTTTGTTGTTATTACATACCAAATATTACCAGTAATATCTTGAATTTTTATACGCTGGCGCATCGTCAACCATTACTAAACAATTTAAAATTTCCTTTTTCCTTTTCATATCATTCTTTTTCATTTATACAACTCATAAAATATGGAAAGAATAGCCTTCCTTTTCTTTATTTATCATAATCGAGGTATTATTTTATTGCCTTTCGGTAGTATTAAGTTTGTATTTTCGTTATAGAAATGGCGAAGTGTTACATGACGACGTTTTAATTTTGAATCCAGAGAACACTCCGAATGGTAAAGGTAACGGGTCATCTGGAAAGCTAATTTTTCATATAGCATTTCATATCAGAAGTTACTGAAGATTTAAGATGCGGGTATAATGCAGATGTCCTCAACAAGAAGATAAATACCTACATTGGATATCGGTGTTTTTAATTCAAACGTTAATAATCCCAACTGATGCTACGAGTTCATTGATTATCTCTTCAGCTTTGATTGATTGATTTTTCCAATTGATCAACCCTTTTTGGTTTATTTAAAGCCAGAAAATATTTTTAGATTGTAAGAGTTTTTTTTGTTTTTTTTTAGATAATAATGATTTACTAATACAAGTCCTACTAATTAAGTCATACCTGGGAGGAGAATAGGCGGATTCATACCATAATTGAATCTAACGAACCCGACTGGAATTTGAACTCGGCTCACCGATCACCAATTCCGAGTCGTTATCCATTGCACCATCCACACATTCAATCTTACAGCACCTGGTATTCCCACGTGGTCACCCATTTTTGGCACTCTTTTTGTTTTGGCCCGACGTTGCTTTTAACTTCGGTAATCGTATGGGAACTGGTGTATCAACGTGATATTGTCGGATGCGCCCCTTCAAGAAAGATGTAAAATGATTGATCAACTATAATATACACGCTTCCTCTAACTGAATTCTAACTGTCTAACTGGTTCTAACTGGTTCTAATTCTTACTGGTTAGAATCAGCTACGCTGATGGCAGGCAGAAAAGGTTTAAATGCCCGTGTAATTTCGTCCTATCATAGCGTATCAAAACCCAGAAAGGCTATGAGCTCTGTACTTGAAGCTTAATTTTTGTCAAGTGTCAATCATTGACTACTGCTGTCAATACCCAAATCTTCTCTCGGAAGTACGACTTCTGTTTGCATATAAGTCAGCAATTAGAAAATACTGATCTATGTATTGTTGAATCTGATTTATTCTCAACCAATGTGACACTGAAGGACACTCGAATATTTACATTAATTTACTTTTATTTTTGTTGCTATTTGAATGAAAATAATTCAAAGTTTGTCCTACGAAGGACATTAACAATTTTCCGAATTTCAAAGCTCAATTAAAATGTTTTAAATTCAAATATTTTCATTTCTGTCAGTGAATACGTAAATTTAACCATATCTATGTTTATCTACATAAATTTTAAAGTTAACTGTTAAACTTTATAAAAAATATAGTCATCGTCAGAGTAAACATGATTCAATTAAATGTTTAATGAGTTTTTTCAAGTAATAGTTTAATGACTTCTTTCAATTAGAAAATTAATGAGTTCTTTCAATTAAAAGTTTAATAAGTTCTTTCGTCAAAAACCCAAATGGCTATTTCAATTAAAAGTTTGATGAGTTCTTTCCATTAAAAATTTAATGAGTTCTTTCAATTAAAAGTTTAAGGTGTTCTCAAAGGAATTGCGGTAAAAATAAAATTGTACCTGTTTTATGCGAAATTTTCATAAATCATAATTTTTCACTCAGAGAGTAAAATCTAAAAATTTGTGTTATAATGGTTGAGAAACCTTTATCCGAAATTCTTGGGATCGGAAGTGTTTAAGTTTTCAGATTTTTTCGGATTTTGGGATACAGGCTATTTTATTTAAAATAGGGCAGCTTGCGATTAGAACCCAAGCATAAATACGACGTTCCTTTACATTTCATAACGCAGCTTATACGTATGCCCTGAAGGTAGTTTTATATAAATAACATATGCCCTGAAAGTAGTTTCATATGGCATTTAATAAATTTTGTGTACATAGATACAGTAATGGCGCTAGTCACGTAATGCTCACACGAATTTTTACACACGGATTTTTAAGTTGTGAAATTAAGATTTGACATAAAAATAAAGTTTTGTTCATTCTGTACGTGTCCCCCAAAACAGAGTCACTACTTACAAAAATATATAAACGCAACACTAAAAACTATTTCTACATTAGGTGTGAGAAACTGGAGGGAGAGAGTAGATCATTGATGACATCACTAAGAGTGTAGGAAGGAAAATTTGGTAAGCTATCAGTCTCTACCAACAATGTCGAGTTTTGATTAAAATGTTACAAGGTAAAGGATACAGTTAATTGTAATGAAAACTGAAAAAAAAAATCAACATTTTATTTGTAACACTACAATGAAACAAACATAGTACGGACAGCCATGTTGCTTTGTTAAATTTTCCACTTGTAGCAAGTCATGTCAGCACCCGGAAAACATTCGGAGTTTGGAGGTTTTCAGATTTTTTTATTTTCGGATAAAGGATATTCAACCTGCATAACGACAAAGGCGCATAATAGGTGTTTCCATTATGATAAACAAGTCATTATTGACATGATGATGAAATCTTCTATATAATTGTTTTGAGAAGCTTATATATAATATATTATTAACAATGTACTTATTATTTTCCACATGATTAATGGAATGCCCCACTCTCTTGTCAGTGAGCTATAAATATTCAGGTATTAGAACGGTTACTGTTTAATTTGCCCCTGACGACTGTTAAAAGAGTTACATCGAACGGTAAGAAAGAAATGAGATTTATTTTTAGTATAAATTTTAAGATTTTAGCTTATATTTTACACCGAACACCGTTTCATTACAACCAGCACCCACTCTGCGCTATATATATATATATATATATATATATATATATATATATATATATTGTAATTTTTATTTATAAACAGAAGTGTTTTATACAATTTCATTCCATACTTGCTCATAAAAATGTCTTTTAGATATTTAAATGAAACACAACGTCAAAAAGTTCTTTGTTGCTGTTGTTGTCGTTCAATGTGCTTGCTCATCATCTGATAAATGCAAATGTCTTTGTGTGTGGTATAAGTGGGCGAAATTAAGAAGTTTTTATCTATCGGTGTGACTGTCTCCGCTGTGAGCGCAAACAGATCCATTCTCGTCTATGCATATACTTTACATCGATGTAGGTGGGCGAACAAACGTGTCGCAACTTAACAGCTGGGAGACCCACGTAAGGATCACGAGTGTAGCCATTAGGCTGATCAGCCGTCGTAGATATTGTGACGTGTCGATTCGCACTACCGACCTTTTCTGCGCCCTGTGACTCTTTCCAACTCTTGCCTGCTGGTTCGTTTTAACCCACCAAATACTTACAATGGCTAGCAGCAACAGATGTCTTGCATATATTCAGTACATACAGATACATGTAAGTATACACGCGTATATATTCGTATACATACACATACATATACATTTTTATGTATAGATACACACGAAAAATGTGAGAGTGAGATCCAAAAACGCGTTGGAATAACGAAAAGGGAAATTGCAAAAGCTAAGCAAAATATTAAGAAACAGGAAAATTTCGTTAGAAACAAAGAAACTAGTGCTGAACTGCTATGTGATATGAATCCTTCTGTATGGAATGTTGAACAGTTTCCTCAAAGATGAAGAGAAGGATGTAGTTCTAAAACATTCCCAAGAATAACATGAACGGGGCATGTAGGCAACGAGGAAATAAAATGGAACCAAAGACGATAATTGTACTTAAGAATCAGAAAAACAGTCGAAAAATCCGGGCCACACAATGAGGAAAGACTGCTTGAAGAATTTGGCACACATAAGGCGTATTGAAGGCAAAAGGGCCAGAGGAGAAACAACCATTGGCCTGACTAACCATAAAAGGGAGAAGGAGCATTACTAAGAGCTACGAAGAGTAAGATGTTAGGGAGAGCAATGATCGTGCACGCTGTAGACGCACATGGCACCATGAAGAAGAAGTAGAAGAAATATTTTCAATGCTGTCTTTTGCAAGGGAAATCTTAGCAATGTTTTTGAACTTCAGCTTGGACGATCAGTCCATTGTATAATGGCTGGCCTGAGTATGCCTGTCTACTAGGGTGGTTACCAATCCTTGTTGAAGACGCCTGCTCAGGCAGAAAGGTTTTGGTTCATTGCGAATGTCTAGCATTCGGGCAAGATGACCGGCCCATCGAGGCCGGTGACGGTGTCATGATGGTTTTGTAGACTCTCCATCGTTGCGCGGAGGGGGACTTTGTTGTTCGTGATCCGGTCCCGTTACGTGTTCCGTAGGATTTGACGAAGTTTCATCCGATGGACTCTTTCTAGTTTGTGTATGTCTCTTCGGTAGAGTACCCAGGTCTTGCAGGCGTACAGGAGAGTCGAGATTACAAGAGCACCGTAGACAATAATAATAATAATAATAATAATAATAATAATAATAATAATAATATGGCAAAGATATCAAATATAATAATAATAATAATAATAATAATATGGCGAGGATATCAAATATAATAATAATAATAATAATAATAATAATAATATGGCAAAGATATCAAATATAATAATAATAATAATAATAATAATAATAATAATATGGCGAGGATATCAAATATAATAATAATAATAATAATAATAATAATAATAATAATAATAATAATAATAATAATAATATGGCGAGGATATCAAATATAATAATAATAATAATAATAATAATAATAATAATAATAATAATAATAATAATATGGCAAAGATATCAAATATAATAATAATAATAATAATAATAATAATAATAATAATAATAATAATAATAATAATAATAATAATGGTCGTCGTCGTTGGCGAAACTCGTTATCGAGTATTGGAGTGCCCATCGACATTTCCTTCTGTGTACAATGAGTCATACGTTAGATGTGAGGAAAGGTCCGCAGCCAGTGCATAGGGGGATTCAGGGAATGGAGAGCTCGAGCTTTTCTTTGGGATCTCTTCATCTCTTCTATTTGCCTTATGTTGTTTTCGAAAGATGTTTTCTTTTCGTGAACTGCTTCTCTCCAATTGATTCTTTCTGCAGCTTCTGTCTCCCAATTGACCGGATCGATTTCCGTCCTCAGCAAGGTGATTTTGAGCTGATCCTTTGAATCGACGTCGTAGGACTCCACGTGGTCTTTTACCAGATGCAAGCCCTGAGAAAAGGATTTGTTTGGGTAGGCGGATATCTGGCAATCGGGCAAGATGACCGGCCCATCGAAGCCGGTGACGGTGTCATGATGGTTTTGTAGACTCTCCATCGTTGCGCGGAGGAGGACTTTGTTGTTCGTGATCCGGTCCTGTTACGTGTTCCGTAGGATTTGACGAAGTTCCATTTGATCGAATCTTTTAAGTTTCCGGATATAGGTTATTATTCAATAAATTTTATCAAATAGATCTTATTATTCAATAAATGATATTATTCAATAGATTTTATTCAGTATAGGTTATTATTCAATGAGTTCAATTATTCAATAGGCCTTTCTTTTTGTTCTTTTGTTCGTTTTTTTTCATCACCATCATTCTCACTGATTGTTTTTTTCATTGTTTTTATTTTTCCACTTCTGCTATTTTCTTTCTACCTTTACATTTCTACTTATTTTTATTTAGAAAGATAATTTTAGAAATTTACTTTTACATTTTATTTTAGGGGAAAGGAAATTAAAATAATTACCAAATAATTCAAAATGGCCGAACTGCACAAAAAAAAAAAGAAAAACAAAATCTATTTTTTCATTTGTCTGCTGGAATGTGAGAAATCTGCAGGATATAGCAGACGATAATCGACCCCTGCATCGCTCTATTTTAATTACACTTGAATATATCGAGGTGAATATTGATAACGTTCCCGCTTCCCAATGTGAAAATAATTTAAAAGAAAATGAAGCGAGCCACAGACTTGCCTATCAGCAACAGGCTTTATGTTGAAGAATTCTGTTGCCTAGCAACAAGCTACTCTAACCATATCTTCACCATGCGCCTTGCAGTGAACAACAAGCAACGCACCATACTTTGAGTGTATTTTATCCAACCTTCCAGGCGAACTCGGACAAGAAATACATGTTCTACATTCCCCTACGCAGACTGCTGTCAAAGTGAATCCTTGGTAATTTTAATGCCAGAGTAGACTCTTGGAATGGTGTTTTAAGGAAACATGAGAAAGATAAATCTATTGACAACAGACACCTCCCCACTGAGTTGACCGTAGAACGGTAATTACGCAGCACTAACGCATTCTTACAGTAACAACACCTAAAAGTCACACGTATGCACTCCAACCAGATAGAATGCAGCATTCTAGTGTTCTAAATACATAAAGATGTTAAATACTACAGGGCGATTCGCCTTGTCTTGTTACCTGTTAATTTGCTTTCATTTTAAATTGAAATCCTAAAAATAGAACCGCCAGGTCGATTGACTTAAAAATAAAGAAACTAGGGTTGACTTTCTCAGTGTAGCAGGAATTCCAACTTGAAGTCATCAGTTCTTCACAAGATAGTTCTTCTAGTCTCTGGGAACATCGCCAGCCACGAAAACTGAAAAATTATCCTTGACTTTTCCAGAAGGAGGAACTGTGACTGGTTTAATGAAAACATTCTTCGTATCCAAGAAATGATATTTAAAAAAGCTAAGAACATGTCGCCCATTCTGCCCGTGTTTGAAAAGTGCTTTTTACCAGGTGTGCGAAACTCTTCAACGAAGCCACTATACTATAAAAACAAATGGTAGACAAGCTTTGTGATGATCCCAAATCTGCGCTGATGTCAACATCCACCGGACTGCACGCCGATAGACACCATCCTAAACTCTGTTCCGATCATATGTACGTACTCTTTAGCTGTCAATCGTGTGCTTCAGGTGATTGCCACGGGTCACATCCAACTACAACCAAGTTATAATTGGGTGAATCACCAACACTGCCTGAATTTACAAATGCAATCGAACAGCTAAGGTGTGGCAAAGCCATACCTGTTGATGGCATCCATATACAAGTAATCTGCAAGAACAGTGGTTTGGTTTTGCGGGCACGGTTCCATGAATCTTCTTGTCTCCCGCTGGAAAGGGCGAATCATTTCGGGACTTGAAAGACACAATCATCACAACCGTTTACAAGAACATTCAGGCAACCCAGTTGCATATATCAAATTCTTGTGTAGATTTTTTTTAATGGATTAGTATCAAACTAGTTTACATATGCTGTCAAAGATGGCGGCATATATGAACTTGATAATTTGCTATGTCCTCATTTTTTAACAGAAGCTTTCCATATGTGAGTTATTTTTATAAATATTTTTTTTATGAGGGTAGCGTTACAATTATTTTCACGTAAAATGAAATCTAGGAACCGATTTTAAACTCTGACCTAGTTCTTCACACTAATTCCCTTGGGTAACGAATAAATCTATTTCCACCTCACTATCCAGTGATAGGTTAAATAGTAGAGAAAACTGGGCTTTACAGTCTTGCTAGAACAACCAGTCAGTAAAAAATCGGTAAATTATAAAGGGAAAACACTCCCCTATATTTTCTAAGAAATCATGATAATTCACAGATGTTTAAGAAAAAGAACCTGCGATGGGTTATATAGCAGAGTAGACTGGGATCTTCAGCATTGACAGGACAGCAAGTCTAAAAGAAAGACATCACTGAATTCCAAACTGTGAAGAGAGCAACAGTTAACCATTCTATCTTTCCTATGAAGTCATGGCAATTCACAGAATATTAAGATTAATGAAGATAACTGAAACTCTAGAAACCTGAAGTGACAATTGGTATTTTTGTAATTATTGCACTCTGCTCTTTCACGGAATCTGCCCTGTCACATCTAATCGGCTCCCTGGTAAAATATTCCGCCATAATTATAGCAAAAACACCGCCAGTTGGCGTCGCTAATTCATGGGAGATAATTCTAAAATATTAATATTTTTAAAATTCCCCTCTTTAATGGTAATGTTACGGAAAAAATATATGACCATTAGGGCAAGTCCATTTTGGGAATCGATTTGAAAGTTGGGGTTTGGCAAATAATGATAAATAATAAGAGAAAATATTACAAATTAATACAAATAAGGATAAATAATATATAAATAAAATATTTTTCCAAATGGTTTCCGTTTTTTGAGGAAACCGGTTTAAAGATTACGTTTAGGTTCAAATTCGTATCGTTGCAATTTCATTCCGGTGATCAGTGAAAGCCTTACAGCATGGCCTTATAAAATTGATGATTTTCTAAAAGCTTTACAAGTTTTATATGGATAGTGTAGTGTAGTGTAAATAACTCACAGGAAGTAGTATGCACTCAACTGCCTCATGGGGAATAACCGTAGCTATTTATAGTTTGTGACTACATGTAAATGAGTCACCTCATCACCTTCTACTGAGGAGGTTTTATCCCCTTATTTTTCCTGGTACTTTTTCTGGGAGCTTTTGTCTCCTCACTATCTTCCTCCCACTCGCTAAGAGATTGTCTAGATATAGGAGATCCTGATCTTTTTCTTTTTCATAGGAGTGTTCCTCCAACAATTGTTCATCTTCATAGTCTATATTGCTCTTCCATGTTTGTTTAGCCCTGACATGAGATTTTCGCCTTCATTTTTCTCAGGCTCACAATACATTTCTTCATCGCTATCCTGTTGCAATCTAACTTGATCTGCGTGCACTAAAATCCCAATTCCATTTCTTTCTGTTATCATAGTGTTCTGTCCAGTTCACATTATGAATCTTGCCACTTGTAGATTAGATTCACTGTTCTTTTTATAATGCAGTTTTTTTGTTGGTGGCATAAGACAAGGCCAATGGGGCTCTGATTTGTCTACCCATGAGGGCAGACATACTTTTCGATCTTCCAGCATGTGGTATATTGTCTTATAGCTCAGCAACAATCTAGGAAGAAATGTTTCTATCTTTTCTTTCCCTTGTACACATATTTTGAATCCATTTCTTATAGTTTGCTCCATCCTTTCTGCTAATCTGTTTGATTGCGCTTGGCATGGTGGGGCATAATGGTTTGCATCCAATTTTCTTCAACCATTGGCATAGGTCCTCGGAGGCGCCGTCGGATACTAAACGTTTTGGAATTCCATTTCTTGAAAATATCATCCTTAACACTTGTTTCACAGTTGAACTTCTTTTGTTGGAAACCTGTATTATCCCACACCATTAACATGGGCATCATCCATGGGTAATCTGTCCCAAGGTCGGGACTCTTTAGGTCATGCATGCGTTTTTGTCTGTCTGAATTTTCTTCTTTCAATGCACGTTTTACACCTTTTATGTATTCGTCTCCATCGGTAGAATAGCCTGGCCACCATGCCTCTAGCCTTCATCTCCTTTGCGTAGACATTATTCTGCAATGCACATTGTCATGTATGCTTTTTATAATTTTGCTCTTTCGTGCCGCTGGCGGAACCACTACGCCTCCATTAGAAATCACACCCTTTTCTACAGTTAACTTGTGTCTAACCTCTATAAAGCGCTTTTCTGCCCGTGCGCAATTATTCCACTTACTATTTTTTTTATCTTGAACAATATTCTGTTCAATATGTCATCTCGCTTCGTATCCTCAGCTAATTTGTCTATCGACAAAATATCAGTTTCCACCCACTGTAAGAAAGTATCTATCTTTCCTTTTTCAGACTGAATTTTTCCATCTCTTTTTCACTTTAATGAGCCTCAATCTCGACAAGGCATCTACTTGCGGAATTGTAAGTCAAACGCCATTCACATTTAGACCCATCATAGAATTCTAGAAGATGTTACATTAAGAAGTTCCTTCCTAGGATTAAATATGAATTCTAAAGGTAAGACCTTAGTAGGAATTTCTTTCCAATCAAAAACTGATGAGCTTTATTTGTCGTCCGTATTGTGGCCAATGCTTCTTCCTCAATATTTGAGTTCAATTCAGCTTTTGACAATTTTCTTGAAAGATACATAATAGGACGACCATCCTGAGCTATTATTCCCGAAATTGAGTTTTCACTTGTGGCAATTGTTACTCCTATTTCATTTCTAGGGTTGAATATTTTTTTACTACTGGCTTCTTTGACAGAACAGCTTTTAAATTTTCAAATTGTTCTTTTGTTCAAATAAATTTCACATTCTTTTTCTTAAAGCAGCAAAAGGTTCTGTCAATTCTGAGTATCGCTCTACAGATCACCTGTAGAAATTTACAACTCCTAAGAAAGATTCCAATTCTTTTTTGTTCTTATGTATTCCAACTTTTAATACTTTCTCAATTAACGATTGGTCTAGTGATATGTCTTCGTTAGATATGGAATATCCCAAAAATGATATTTTTTTTTAGTGCAGTGCACACAGTGCATTTTTTAACTTATTCAAAATCATACTGGTTTTCCATTTTAATTCTTCGTTGTTAATTACACCAACACAATGTAGCATATTGTATTTTTATATCGCTAACTCCAATAACTTGTTCTATAGCCCTTTGCAAAATCGCACTTACAGTTTTAATTCTATATGGCATTCTTTTCCATCTTAATAAGCCTATTGATGTGTTTATTGTTGTAACTTCTTTAAAGTCTTCGTCAATAGGTATTTGAGAGTATGCCAGCTTTAGATGAATTTTAGAGAATGTTTTCATATCCGTAAGGGAGTTCAAAGCTCATTCTACATTCGGGATAGCATATTTTGTGGTTTACGTCTATTTTGTAGTCACCACAAATACGCAGATCCCTATCCTTCTTTCTTAAAATTACTAACGGGGAGGCCCATTTGCTCCCTCCTAACGAAACTCGTTCAAGTAGATCTTAATTTTAATTAATTCCAGTATTTCGCAATTATTTGTAGTAGATGGACTGGAACTTTTCATGCTTGAAAATACGAGGGGTGACATTTTCCTTTGCTTCATAGTTTTTTAACATTCCAGTTTCTTCTGCTTTGACATCGTTTACTAATTTTGTCGAATTTATATTCAATGCATCCTTTCCTATTAGACCATGATTCTTTTCACAGTTTGCTACGATAATTGGTAATACGTCAAACTTATTTTTTAGTTCCATGGAGGCTTTAAAGTAGCTTAACGTTTTTATCACAGATCTGTTGAACGGATTCAATTGAACAAGGCTTTTCTTCAATCTTGGTTTTCCTAATTTCGTCCAGAAATTTCTGGGTATCAACGTTACGTCACTTCCGTATCTAGTTGCATGTTTATTAAAACATTATTGATTCGAATTTTAAATAGCCCTTACTCATTTCTTTTTTCAATGAAAAGACGTCCATACTTACTTTCTCTTCATTTTGTTGGACCGTCTCTACGTTTCTCTTTTTGGATTTACACAGACGTTTAAAGTGATTCATTTTGAAACACTTTTCACATTTTTTTATTTGCCTGACATTTTTGTTTTTCTCTCTGATGTTGATAGCCACAAAGATAAACCTTATTTTATCTTCTTTCATTATCACGTATGTCCATGTTCTCTCCCAGATTCGTAACTTTTGCTGCATTAAATTTTCGAACACACTGTTCTAGCGACAACGTTCCCAGTTGTAAATGCAATTTGCCGATATTCCTCTTTTTGAAAGCCGTTTTCCAATTTCATTTGGATCAAATCTTCTTCAACTGACTCGGTTTCCAATCCCAGTTTCTCAAATTCACAACAATTAGCGGCCTGTTGCAAACGAGGATCATATTCAATAACTGGTTCATTCACTTTTTGAGAAATGTTCTTGGCTGTGCAATTGCTGATAATGTTATGTCCTCACAAGCAGCAGTTGCCAAGAAGAGATCAGTTATTCGCTTTTCTCCTCCAACTGATTTCAAAACCTTCAGCTTTTTGTTCGCGCTTTAGCTGCTCGAATGTTAAGCTACGCTTCGGCATATTTCAAGGATAATTGTTCGCTCAATTTTTTAGATATCAGCGACGCCATTGTAGTGTAGGGTAGTTTTACTGACTCACAGGAAGTAGTATGCACTCAACTGCACATGCGTAATAGACGTAGCTATTTATAGTCTTTGTGATGTACTATGCAAATGAGTCACCTCAGCTAAGATGCACATTATTACTAAATCATTGTGCCATCAAATAAGACCTTCATTTACTTCAAAGGGAAATTATTCTGAAAAATGAACTTTTATTATGATGCAATATATTATACAGTGCTGTAGTTTTAGTACCATTTTCAATAAACCATGCACATTTAAAATATTTTCTCTTATAATTTGTAGCCAGCAGTATTATGGTTTTATACACACTTTTATTTATTTTTTGTTTTTCTTAATTATGATCTAACAAATAATCTTGCAAATCTTATTTGATGAGTGGCCTTTTTGGAATCTTTTACAATTTTTTTTCCCACTTTTTACTTCCGAATGAACAAGCTGTACGCGCTCGAATATAAACGTCTTCATCTTATTTACGACCAATTTACCGTTGGTAGCATGAAACCTTTTGCGAGTGGGAAAAATGCCACATGTTTTTGCTAGGTTTGATTTGATCAAGCTGTCCCATACAAAGTTGGATAATCATCGTGGGGAATTTCCATAGACACGCATAAAAAATACAGCCCATTGTTTTGTTAATGACATTTTTTCTAGATCTATCTTAAAAATCGTATCAGTCGTGCCACAATTAGCTTCTTTTTTAGCAACTGGAGATGATCCGCGGCAACATTTTAATAATTAAATCACCACCTATGTACACTAGGACAGGTTGATTTATTCACTTTTTAAAAGAATGAACATTGCACGCGATATGAAAGCTGATTGGATGTGATAGATGCTGACACCAAAAATTAGTTTCAAAGCTTTTTTTTCTCCAATATTGTGCATTTAGATTTAATTGCACTACACACACACACACACACACACACACACACACACACACACATATATATATATATATATATATATATAATAGCCGTTTCCCCACAAGGAAACATTTCACATTCATTGACCGAGCAGCCAGTACCGCTTTAGGTGAAAATTAATAAAATCTTTCTCTTAAAAGAATTGTTTAGGAAAACAAGTTTCTTAAGTCCAGTAGCTGTTATTCAATATTGACGGGAGCTTCCTTCCTAACCTTTTATTAGTGGTTGTTTCTGCTATTTAGTATTTCGTGATGTGGTTTATGTTATTTGATACATACATACATACATACATGCATACATACATATATATATATATATATATATATATATATATATATATATATATATATATATAAGAAAGGGGAAACAACAAACGTTTTTGGCTGTAATGTGGATTTTTTAAAAATATATATGTTTTATTTTCCATAATTTTGCAGCATGTGTTTCCGGTCTCGCGACCTTCTTCAGGCAAAGAGTAGTTATTTCCACATGTTATTAAAATGAATTAATTTTCCTTATGTTTTTTTTATGTTAAACATTCTAGATGTTAAATATTCTCTTTTTTTGTGTGGTAGTAACACAAATGTCTTTCTTGAACTGGCAGTGAGAAACCTCTGCTTGAAGGGTAATAACATTTCTTTAAAAAATCCACATTACAACCAAAGACGTTTGCGGTTTCTCTCTTCTTTTTAATATATACATTTTTCTCTAGTTGGAACAACTATAAACTCTTCCCTTCACACACACACACACACACACACACACACACACATATATATATATATATATATATATATGTGTGTGTGTGTGTGTGTGTGTGTAAAGGCCTGTGTCTACTCACACGCCAGGAAGACATCATTGTGTAAAGGCCTGTGTCTATTCAGACGTCAGGAAGACATCATTGTGTAAAGGTCTGTGTCTACATACACATCAGGAAGACATCATTGTGTAAAGATCTGTGTCTACTCGCACGTCAGGATGACATCACTGGGCGTTTTCTCACCCACCAGGAAGACTTTATTGTGCAATGGGCTGTGTCTACTCACAAGTCAGGAAGACATGATTGTGCCAAGGGCTGTGTTTACTTACGCGTCAGGATGATATCATTGTGAAACGTGCCGTGTCTGCTCACCGTCCAGGAAGACATTATTGGGCAATGGGATGTGTCTACTCACAGTTCAGGAAGAAATCATTTCTTACCGACGTTTTTGAAAACAGAATTTCTATAAAAAAAAAGATTTTCGTTGAATTTGGCATTATGTGTAACATGATAGACTAAGAGCGGTGCATATTAATTAGCGAGACGAAATATGTTATCCAAGCGCAATATTGAATATATAACACATCGAATTATAGAAAGAAATATCAATGTTTGACACACACACACACACACACACACACACACACACACACACACACACATATATATATATATATATATATATATATATATATATATATATATATATATATATACGAGGTCTGATAAAAATGTATCGGGACTAGTGCTATAAAAAAACAAAACTACAACACATATCAAATGGACATTTAATCTCCTTCGAAGTAGTCCCCTTCTGAAGCCACATACTTTATTCAGCGTCGTTTCCATTGATGGAAGCATTCCTGCAACCCATTTTGGGGTTAGCGAGTCGCTGCCTTGTCGCATTCTCTTGGATTTGGGTTTTGTTTTTTTTAAGATGAAAATGTCACTGGGGGTGAAAGCTGGGGATTATGGGCAATGTTGTTCTTGACGAAAAATTTCTGCACAAGCCATGGTCACTCATGGAACCTCCGTGGTGTGGCGAGATGATCACACTCTATACACTTTCCGTCCAAGCACTGCTATAAACAACAGATTTGCGCGAGAACGTTATAACTTAATGTGGATGCACAACAAAGTTCAAGGACAATATTTTTGAGTCAGATTTCGTCTACATATAAAGGAAGCATAAATCTGAAGTGTGTAGTTATATTAAGTTCAATTTCAGTTATTTTAAATTAAATGTCAAAGGCTTTTCGGTTGTTGACACCAAACAATTTCATAGTTAATTAAAGGTCGCCTAGAGGCATAATAAGAGTAACGAAATCAAATGTATTGTTTTACTATCTACGCCGACGTTGAAAGACTTTATCATTCTGGTTCAGTGTTGTGTTTCTATACGTTAAAGTTCTCGTGAAATAAATTTTGTCATTTACGTAGTTTCATCAATAAATGCGGAGCCTAACGATGAAAATAAAAGACATTTAAAGGTTCACAACAAATATTTCGTTTTCTGCATGGGAATGATCATAACAAAATCATTCTTCCTGGAGCTCAAATTGAACATAAAACTGTGACAATTCCAAATCCAAATCCCAAGTATGTGTCAAGTTTTGAAGTTATTGACTATCTCGCAAACAAAAATATTTATTAATACCCAGCATTTTAGGTCAATATGAACAGATGTTTCTCTTTTCACACCAACATTGAGAAATTTCTTTTAGAAGCAATTATGTTTATTATTATATTTAACCAAATTATGTCATATATAAAACATATGTAATCGCCATGTTGTTCCTTTGACCAGGAAAATTTCAAATAACCTCTTACATTTTGAAAGCCCTTTCAAAACGGATTTAAATTATGAGAGATAATTTTAAGTTCACACAAATTTTAGGGTGTTGTTGGGAGATACATTTTCAATCCCATATGAATGGCAAAATCACTTTCCTCATTCGACTTCCGGTTAGAAAACATTCGTTGTGCATAAAAATCACTTTCCTCATTCGACTTCCGGTTAGAAATCATTCGTTGTGCATAAAAATCACTTTCCTCATTCGACTTCCGGTTAGAAATCATTCGTTGTGCATAAAAATCACTTTCCTCATTCGACTTCCGGTTAGAAATCATTCGTTGTGCATAAATAATTTTCGTCGGTTAATAGAAAATAAATATAAACTATAAAAAATAAATTTTTACGAGAATTATATATTTTTTTAATCATATCATCCCATGCAAGGCAATAAAGCGACTAAGACACTGAGTTCGAAAGAATAAGAAAAAAAGAGCGAGAACGATAGAAGAAGAGGAATCAAGAAGACAGTAGATAACGATTGACACTGAATTTAAATTCTTGAAAATCAAAGTTGGCTGGAAAGCATGGAACCAGATGAGAGTTCCACAAGCGAGAAGTGCGTTGAAAGAAACTGTTAGCATGGAACTTACGGTTATATCTAGCCAATTGAACTGTGAATTTATGAGACCTTGCCGCTAATGTAGTACTTCGCGTAAGTACATAAAGTCTAGGTACCTTAGCGAAAAATTTACACGAACAATTACCATGAAAGTATTTATAGAAAAAGCATAGGGGAGCTACATTACGGCGGTGGGAGAGTAACTGAATCTGACAGGTCAGGACCAATAATAATGCTGATTCTTCTTTGGAATTTATCAAGAATCTCTAGATATACAGCGCGTGCACAAGACTATATATGGCAGCAATATTCAAGGCATGAACGAATGGTAGATTTATAAATATGTAAGATAGATTCTGAATAGAAAAATTGTCTAGTACGACACAGTGAACGAAATTTCCTAGCAGTAGACCTAGCAATTGATTCTATATAACTTTTCCACTTCATATCACCCAAGAACGTTAGCCCGAGAGAGCGCAACGAGTCACTCTCACAGAGGTGGGTTTTAGCTATCGAGATGTCCAAAGCAACAGTCCGAGATTCTCCAGTATTCTCCAGCAGTTCACCTAGAGAAGCGAAAGCCATATTCCTTGTCTGAAAGAAGGCTTTGCGATGTGAGATGCTTAAACAATTCAGAGTTAATTAGGGGCACTAGGTTCTTTTTCTTTCTATGTGTCATGTCCTTTCAGGTCGTAGGCGATCATGGCTCTTCCCCTCGCTCATCCCTTGCAGCTCTCAACAAGTTCCTTCCCTCTACTTCCTTTCCAAAACCACGTTCTGTCATCCACTTCCTTAAGGCCGCTAGGTATGTTAAGCGTTGTTTTCCCTTGTCTCTCTTTCCCTCTATTCGACCCGTAAGTATCAGATTCTCCAGGCTCTCTTTCCTCATTATGTGTCCCAGGAACTTCAGCTGCCTCTTCCTGATGTTAAGTATAAGCCTCCTCCTTATTTGCATCCTCTCTAGGACCTCATCGTTTCTCACACGCTCGGTCCATGATATCCTTCTGTAGAACCACATCTCCGTCGCATCGAGTCTCTTCTTCATTTTTGAGAAAATCGTCCAATATTCGCCGGATGTCACGTAACAACTCGGTATTCTTTTCTTTGTTACCAAAGAAATCCTCCCGTCTCGCAATACTCTGCCCAGCTTTTGGAATGTGTCATTGGCCATCCCAATACGTCTACGGATCTCAGTGTCGTATTTACCGTCCTCTGTCAAGACGCTTCCCAGATTTTTAAACTTACGCGTCTGTTTGATTCTAGTGTTCCCGACCTTCAAATTGCATTTCGGGCTCATCCTTTTACTGATGACCTTGCATTCCGTCTTTTTGTTGTCTATGCTTAGTCCTTTCTTTTCACTCTCCGTCGCTACCTTCTGTAATTTCTTTTCTGAGTCTGCTATCAGTATTGTGTCATCTGCGTATCTTATGTTGTTAAGATTGTTTTATGGGACCTACCTTTATGGACTAAATGGACTCGTCCTATTGCTATATATACGGGGAGATTATGCCTCTCAGGAGAGCTGTCTACCGTTGACAGCCAGTCGAACTTTCTGCCTTCGGGTAGAGAGGAACCCGGACGAGACTCCACCGAGAGGCAGAGTCTCGTTCGGGGTGGTAGACTGTCCCTGAATCCGTTTTTACGGATTCCAACAGGGTATATTTTTGGCCGAGCCTACGGGCTCGGGGATCCCACGTTAAACTCGGCCTTGTGCCACATCTTTCCCTCGGGGGGGGGGCAAGTAAATATCGCTGTCTACAGTTGACGAGTTGACTACTGCCCTTTGCCGTCAGTCGGACGTGCAACACATTTGTATTCGTTTTTTGTTTAATGATATGTTTTCACTATATTGCTGAGTTCGAGTTTTCTGTCAGCCCTATTCTGGGTCCACAACAGATTGTAGCCGCCAATGTTAAATCTCGGTAGGATTTCCAATTCTCTCAGAATTGCCTCGCTGTATTGGTTGAACAGGTCGGCTGAGAAGACGCATCCCTGCCTTACGCCCCTTTCTATTTTTGTATATTCCCTGAACTCGTTCTCTATGCGCGTGCATGCTGTTTGCTGCCAGTATAGGTTCTTGCTAAGAGTTTGCCAAAACGAGGTAGAAGGCTAATAGGCCGATAATTCGAAGGGTCAGACGGTTTGCCTGAGTTCTTAAAGATCCTTAAAGGAGGATTTGTGAAAAACGGGAAAGTAAAAGGCAACGAAACATTTATTGTACAGTTTCCAGAGAACAGGAGCCGGTTCGGAAGAACATTTTAATGACTATTACAGAGATTCCATCAGCTCCAGGTTATGATAACAGAAACTATAGAAGCTGCTATATGCATATCACTCAACAAAGACTCGATTCTCAGAGTGAATTCATGTAAGCAGAAAGCGGAATCTTTGATACGGGTGCCCCCCACACATACTCTCTACTACAGGTCGATTGGTTTACCGCTTTTTTTAAATTGCCAAAAATCAGGGAATTATCAAATTTAAATGAAAATTTCAGTACATATTCATTATTTACTTTTATAATGATTTTTTTTACATCTGAGAAAATGTTATTCTTTTTGTAATAAGCACCAATATTTTCATAACTAAATTTCACTCGAAAAAATATTTAAGTCGCAAATATTTACATTTCCCTAAAGATTAATCATCGATGCATCTCCGCTGAAAAAAAAAGCTTTACAAAGATTCCAGCTCAGCACATGAAAAAACATCCCCAACAAACAAAATGCAATGATTTGACTTCATGTCATTCCAAGAGTGTTTTTAATTTTTCACAAAAGAGAACAAACGGGATTGTCTTTAAAAATTTGTTTTAAGAACATTATTTCAGTTTTCAGGAAAAATTTTCATGTGTTTAAATCTTTAAACATTTTTATTTTTTAAGCGATCAGATTCTTGGTTTTATCTTTCTAGAAATGTAAAACACAGGGACTAGAAATTTTAGTTTAATTACGAACCGTGGACTTCTGGTTAGTATTATTAGTAGTAAAAACAATCAGAGATCCTTCATAGTGGATGATCTCGTAATAGAAAATGATTTTACAGAGATATATTATCCTCTTAATTGATACTTTTTAAAAAAGCGCTTCTGAAATTATCACCCCCCCCCCTTCTAGGCATGCAGTGGTTGAGACGTTTGGGGTAGTAAGCACCGGCTCTGCCGATTATTATAGTTGATGACTGACAATATAACTTAGATAGAAAAAAGTAAAAATGACGCTACTGAAAGTAGCCCTTCACGGGGTCCAACCTCATCTGGTGTTCCTGCGTAGTACGCACCACATTGACCATGGAGGTGCACAATTTATATTATAAGTTGATGACTGACAATGTAACGTCAGTTTACAAATAATTTTAAAAAAGTAACGGGTGGCCATAAAACTGTTGAAAAAATGGCAGAGGCCACAACGGGACCCCCCCCCCAAAAAAAAGGCGGGATCCTTCCCCCACCCCGGTCGGGTGTTGAGGGGTAAGACGCGCCGGCCCTGCAGATAAGGATAGTCCAGATGAGTCAAGAGTAGAGTTAATATCTGCCAAATATATTTCCTCCTTATACAATAAGCAAACAGAAAAAGCGTCCTTATTTTTGGATTGGTTTATTTACTTGGCTCAACTCAAAATAGAGAAATGATGTTTGACCAAAGCCAAGTTTTTTAACTTCTCTCTTTTAGAAATTGAACCTAAAATAGGTTACACTAGGATTAGGAAAGCAAAACATGAACCAAAAGGCTCTATTTTTTAAACAGCCTCTCGCCTGATTGAGACGCGTTCATTATGAATATTATGCTCTTCTCAGTATCGTTCGGAAAATAACTAATCTGTCGGCTGAATACGACGACTTTCTCAGGCCAATGATGAAAATCATTAAAAAGCGAGCTACGCCTGTAGATCTTAGCGAGGAGAATCTTTCTTCGAACCTTGTGGACAGGCGCTACACAATCACAAAGAACTGTACCAAATAACAGGAACCGTGAGGACTTTCAACATCATCAAAAATAAAAAATGGACAGCATATGTACGTCAAAGAGAGACTGACGTAATCAAAATGTTGACTTTCCATGCAAAATGTTCGGAAGGAAACCTCCATCATTACCTGAATAAAAGGGGCAACTGACTGGAGAAATAAACATTGATTCTTGAATTTGGTGAGGTAGTAGGATGTAGATTCCAACCGGAAGTAGTTCTGACAGCTTGGTCAATGAATGCCGTATGTTTCCTTCAAGGGAAACGGCTAATATTACCATTACCATTTACACTCATAATATTACCATTACCATAATATTACAATTACCATTTACACTCATAATATTACCATTACCATAATATTACAATTACCATTTACACTCATAATATTACCATTACCATAATATTACCATTACCATTTACACTCATAATATTACCATTACCATAATATTACAATTACCATTTACACTCATAATATTACCATTACCATAATATTACCATTACCATAATATTACCATTACCATTTACACTCATAATATTACCATTACCATAATATTACAATTACCATTTACACTCATAATATTACCATTACCATAATATTACCATTACCATTTACACTCATAATATTACCATTACCATAATATTACAATTACCATTTACACTCATAATATTACCATTACCATAATATTACCATTACCATTTACACTCATAATATTACCATTACCATAATATTACAATTACCATTTACACTCATAATATTACCATTACCATAATATTACAATTACCATTTACACTCATAATATTACCATTACCATAATATTACAATTACCATTTACACTCATAATATTACCATTACCATTAATATAATATTCCATCACCATTTACACTCATAATATCACCATTGCCATTTACACTCATAATATTACCATTAACATTTACCCTCGAACTAATGTCCTCATTTTTGTTGTTATTATCACAAAATTTCGGCCGTTCTACCCTCCGACCATTTTCAAGTGTCTATCGATCCTAATAACCGTCAGGTAATATCGAATCGAATCCTTGATTTAATCTACAGGGGGAGATTATATTCGTGCCACTGTCCATGTTCAGAGAGAGAGAACTTTTTCTCTCTCTTTTCAGTGCCGCCCAGTTGTTTTTTTGTTTTTTTGTTTTTACCGAGTCTTACTCTACCCGGAACAAGTATTGAACTCACAATTCATATCTCACCAAATTCACGAATCAATGCTTTATTTTCTTTTAGTTGCCACATGATTGTACAGATCGACTAACTCCTGAAGAAGAAAGCCGGGTACAGCGGTCGAAACGATTATATAATATGAGGTTGACACATAAATGATTTCCGTTTTTGTTCTTCATAAAAGAAAGTATATTTACATTTTATTCAATTATATATATTCACCATTCGTATTTGCAGTAAATCTTTCATACTTACCAGGCGGCTCTTCGACACCTTTTCAGTAAATTTCCACAGGTTTTGACGTTAATCTGGTTTTCATTAGAGAACATTTACTTATCAAATCGTTTTGCAGGGATCGAAAAAGTCAGGATCAACCGAGACCAAACTTTTTTCCTGTGTTATTCTTGCTGCGGGCGACCTTCAATTGCCATGTAGGAGAACTTTTTCTTTTCATTGACAAGCGATGGGAGCTTTGCAACCAAACATTTATGGACACATTGCAGCCGCTGAACGTATAAATGTGCAGTTTTTGAGATCAGATGTGGGAATTTATCCTTATCAATCCACTGACAAATTCGTTAAACATTGCCCTATGTTAGTGTGTTCTAAATTTATTCTCGACTGCATCGTATGATTCGTCATTAGAATTGGTTCCCAAACATGGAATTTAATTATGATTCAACCTAATACTGCCACGACATTAGAATTGGTTCTCAAAAATGGAAATTACTTATGACTCAACCTAATAACAACCAAAAAGAGGACATTTATTCCACTTGGAATAATATAAATAACAGTCAACGTTCCGTCCAAAAATGCAGACTGAAAAATGTATTCTCTTTTATTTAAAGTTGTCTCTATGAACTTTTATTATTGTTTTTATCTATTAAGCCTTAAATGTTAGATACTATCTGTTGTGGATTCCGGGATGAATCCGATATCAATGAATAACAAACGCCAAGAATGGATAATGAAAATAAATGTATTAACGTAATAATACAAACTGGTAATACGGGTTAGTAGATCCAGGAATGCGGGTTAGTAGCAATAATATATATAGAGTCTTGGTATTGAAGTATCGCTGTATGACTCCTTACTGAGTCTACGTGCTCGCTAACTGTGACACTTGCCGCCGTCTCTGTGTGTGACTTACTCTACTACTCTTCTGTCGTTCCGTCTCGACTCCTTCACTGGTCGGGTATTCACTGGTAGTAGTATATGTATACCTTGGGTGAGTCCATTTGTGTAAAAATGGGAGACCCCTCAATACTATCACCTGATGCCTCATTGGAGTTCAGCGAATATCATCAGCTGCTGATTTAAACATTTCTTTCAACGAAACTAGAATGATTGAAAATATAAATGACCCAATGGCAAGTCTACGATTCAAATTGACGTAATTTTCTTGAGTATTTGTCAGCGAATAAAGATGGAAGAACAATCCATCCAAATGCATACAGACGTCTCGAAAAGGCGAAAAAGGTGACAATTTGATGCAAAGAATGTGCAACTCCATTATGACTGAAGTGATTCAGGGAGTAAAACATATTCAATTTGGAAACCTATTTTTTTTAATCAATTCACACAAAGCAAGGCGATCATTCCACTAAAACACCATTGACTACTAAGAGTGAAAAATATTAAACATCTTTAAAAGGAACCTGAAAGCTCATCCTGAACAGGAGAAAGGGATAAACCTCTATTCCTGTTCAAAAGACCGAGGAGGAGTGTGAACCGGACGATAGACGAACCTATCTACTCCTATAATGCTTTTTCGTCATTCTTATCTGCTAAAAGATTTAAAATAACATTTTAATAGTTTTTTGTATATAATTAGAACTTTAAATATAAAACGTGCCCTTTAAGTAAAATGTATTATGTTGCCTTTTATTCATTTGTCGTACGCGTTCGTTCAATCTTTCCCACCATTCAAGGGTTAATGATGCCAGATTATTTTACTTATGTCAACCAAACATTTTAATGTGAATGACGTATGTGATTCTTTCTTCATTGTCGTGTTTGAAATAAGTGTTCCCACCGGATTTATTTAAGTTTACAGTGAGGTGATCCCAAATGAATTAAGTTCCTTCCAGGCGGACACAACCCTAACAGAATAAGATCCACCTGAGACCATATTGATGGCAGATGCAGAAAGAAAACAGCAGAATCTCTTAGACAATGTAATAAAGGGAATTGGGAAGATAGAATGTATGATCGTCTGTAAGATTGAAAGCATAAAATACGACCTACGAATTGGAGAGGTCAAAACCAAACAAATACAAAGATTTAGATATTTGGAAAATGTTTTAACAGACGATGGAAAAGTGACACCGATATCCGAAGTTACATTCGAATAGTGAAAGTTACCTTTTAAGAGTATTAAGAAACATGACAATTTCATGAGAAACAAAGAAAAGAATACTGAACTGTTATGCAATATCTGTCTTTCTATATGCTGGACAAATTCCTCAAGGATGAAAAGAATACTTGAGTCAACAGAAATGTGGTTCTACAGAAGGATACTGAGAATACAAGAATATGGATACAGCGAGGTTTTAAGAAAGAAATGGAAACAGAAAGGACACTTAGAATCAAAAAGAAAAAGTGGAATTTTTTGGGAAGAGGGCTTGGAGAATTTGATACTCACAGGACGAATTGAAGACAAGAAGAAAAACTACGCATAACATACTTGGTGAATTTAAGTAAATGGATAGCGGAAGAAGGTTTAGGAGAAATTTTAAAAAGACAATATTTATTAAACGGTACAAAAGACAGGAAATTGTGGAGGTCCATGTTCGGCTATGTAGTGAGGGGACTTGGGTAAATGGATGGCGGAACAGGGTTTAGGAGAAATTTTAAAAAAACAATATTTATTAAAAGCTACGAAGGATGAGAAAATTTCGGATCGCCTACGTCCCGAACGGACACGGCACATAAAGAAGAAAGTTTATCGAAGGACAATGAAGATAATGAAGGCGAGAGGCATTCATGGAAACAGTAATCTATATAACGAGCTTGTGTAATTTGATGGAAGAACTGACACAGTGAGGTAGTGTAAGGGGGACAAAAATTGCTTAGAGCTACAAAGAATAAGGAGTTGTGGAGAGCCATGATCGCCCACGTCCTGAAGGGACATGGAACAAGAAGAAGGTCCCTCTGTATGATCGGGTAGTCATTGAAAATAAAGTTAGAAGATCGAAAACTGAACTGCAATTTTAGTTTTTGCTTAAAATAATAGAATGTTTACGTGAAGACGGGAAGAAAGAAAATTTTGTAGGAAGAAGTGGAAGCAGGAAATGAACAAGAAAAAAAATGAGCTAAGAAAATAAGAGAATAAAAAAGGAACTAAGCAAAATAAAGATTTCTTTTTATTATTTCAGAATCAGTCTCACCTGGCGGGAAGACTTTCGCATTGAAGTTGGGGCAGTGATAGCTGTTGCCAATTCCTATCTTCCTCCACACACACACACACACAGACACACACACACACCACATAATCAGCCACGAATGGCGGGAAGTTGGCGGCAGTGGTCGTTGCGAAGAGACTTACAAGTCGAGCGCAATTCAGTGCGCGTTAAGATTGTCACAGCCGCTTCACTCATGATACACTCGTGCGGTCGGTGATGTGTCATAACGACCTATCCCCCCCTCACACACTCGCATTCACTTAAGCACTTTCAAGCGAATGCACAAAGCACTTACAATTTGCGCCTAGAGAGAGCGAGGGAGAGAGACAGACACACATACAGGCAGATAGAGAGCCTTTCAAGTAAATTCAGGGAGAGGATGGGAGGGAGTTCTATTTAACAGGAGTTGAATTATATCACACATATTACATAGTCTGCTAGTAACATTCTTTTCGAAGAGCGCGCAATAGAAAAACGCCCAGACATTTTTTTCAAATAAAATATTCATCGGTATAAAAAGTTAACATACAGAAAAAAAATGCTATAAATTGGCGCAAAAAAAAACAAAAAAATAGAAAAATGGAAAACAAATTTTTGCCCTCTATTTTGACATGTGAAAAGCAATAATTATCTACAGGTGCACATGATACCATCACCAGGTTAATACGCACGCGCGTGCGCGCGCACACACACACGTACACACACACATATATGTATGGGAGAATATGATATATAAATTTCTATTACTTCAAACATTATTAGTAGTGGGCACTCATATTTGAAATAGACTCCCCAGTTTTATTTTAAACTGTGTATTACGGCTAGTCTGTCACCATGGTCATTCGAGAAATCTGAAAGAAAATGTCCTCTCAGGCAGGGATCAATTTAAGATTTCTTGAATGTGCAGGCAGATAGACTGGATGTAATACGCAGGGCTTTAATTTAAAATAAACACACACACACACACACACACACACACACACACATATATATATATATAGATATATATATATAGAGAGAGAGAGAGAGAAAGAAAGATATGATAACTACAAACGGTATATTTAGTGGATGCCAATGTTTGAGTAGATAGCTCAGTTTTTTAAATGACATAATTGAAGTCTTATATATATATATATATATATATATATATATATATATATATATATATATAATTGAAGTCTTATATATATATATATATATATATATAATTGAAGTCTTATATATATAATTGAAGTCTTATATATATATATTAAATACATAATTGACGTCTTATATATATATATATATATATATATATATATATATATATAGACAATATTAGTGGTAAATATGCACATACATATGCAATTATATATACACATACATATATGTATAAAAATAATTCCAAGAGGATATGATCCAGGTAGAACTCGATGTCCAGGACAGAGTAAGGATATAATAAAAAGACTTAAACCCTAATATTCCATGGTCATAATTTATTCCATTGGAATCGTAAGAACGATCCAATTCATCAGACCTACAGATTCAAAAAGACCATGGAATATTAGTGTTTAAGTCTTTTTATTATATATATATATATATATGTGTGTGTGTGTATGTGTGTGTGTGTGTGTGTGTGTGTGTGTGTGTGTGTGTGTGTGTGTGTGTGTGTGTGTGTGTGTGTGTGTGTGTGTGTGTGTGTGTAGGTGTAGTAATGATACAGTATAGTAATCCGTATGGAATTTCCAGGAGGATATAGAGCCAGGGAGAGCTGTATGTCAAAAGACAGAGCAAATTTTTAATTAATTAAAGAATATGAAACACTTAACATCCCATAAGTAATAATTTTTATTTCATGAGAGGGCTAAAAACAGTAGCTCTCAATCTTCAAGACCTGTTGTAGTTCTTGAAGATTGAGAGCTACTGTTTTTTAGTCCTCTCATGAAATAAAAATTATTACTTATGGGATGTTAAGTGTTTCATATTCTTTAATTAATACACACACACACACACACACACACACACACACACACGCACAGGCGCGCGCTGATATATATATATATATATATATATATATATATATATATATATATATATATATATATATATATAAGTACAGGGTTGATACACATGGAATAAAATTCCAATAACCAAAAACACTATTCTTAAACGAGTGCTCAATACCGAGAAGAGCTAATAATATTAATTCAAATTTAAAGCATATATCACATATATGACAAAAATTGCAATTGTGTTTCGACACTGCTGGTGATGATGTTAAACGGAAAACAATCAATTTTATAAAATGGTTTGTTTTGCAAATATGTTATAAATTTGAATTATATATATATATATATATATATATATATATATATATATATATATATATATATATATATTAGTTGTCCATAGAACAATTTCACTTTGGAACGGTTGTTACAACTGAAAATTGGAATTTCTAAATTAATCTACGCCATATTGAAATACTAAAAATAGAAAAACAACTCTAAAAACTAGCAGAAAACGAAATCAAGCTATGTAAGTTAGCGTCCCTTTTAATCTACCGAATGTCTTGACTGTAAAAGTTGAATGAAAACTGAGAAGGATATATAAAGGAAAATATATAAAGATACCTAAACTTATCTATTAGTAAAAAAATAATGTAAGCTTTTTTTCATCGAAGAGTTATGTCGATCCTCGAAAAGAATTCAGAGTAAAAGTGTGAAAAGAAAATGGCTGAGAACCACTGCTCTAAACGTAATTGTTTAAACTTTTAATGTTATTCAATAAAACATCGAAATACTAACTTAATATCATTTATACTGAACTTACATGAAATGTATTACCGTCATGAAAAGCATAACTACGGTGTCCCCCCCCCCACTTGTCCTACCTTTGATAACTACACCGTGTCTGAAGTTATTAAGCAAATCATATAAATGTCAACAATTCAAATTTGGTTTGAAAAAAATTGTCAAATTTTAAGCAATCCATTTAGATGTCAAAACAAAGCCTGGGTTAAAATTTGAGGTCGCATCAATATTTTTTATTGAAATTATTTGATATATTCTAAAAAAAAAACTGCCGTCTAAAGTTATTAGGCAAAACCAAATAATCACATTTTTGCTTCAATAAAAAGCTAATAAAATTATCAACTATCGATCAACAAATAACATATACGTTTATGAATTCCTTACATTTTAATATCACGATTCTTCTTCTCAATAACAGCCAATAATCTATTATTCATTGATTTTGTTCATTTGCTTACTTCAGCAGATTCAATTTCAGATACGGTAGTTTTAATTGCATCCTATATGTCTGCTTTGCTGTTATATTGTTTGCCACCTTCATATAATTTCATCTTCACGATTGACCATGGATTTTCGATCGGATTCCGATCAGAACTTGATGGCTGTTATTTCATTATCTTGTCTCCTGTAAATCTTTTATGCTCAAATAATTCACAGGTAAGCTTAGACCAATGAGAAGGAGCATTGTCTTGCATAAATGCACACTTCACTTTGAAACTGCGAGACTGGGACTTGTGCACTACGCAAAGAAAGTCTTGTTCATAAAATCGCAATAGTTATCACTGTTCGGTTTAACTCCTTCATCGACTTTGGATGGTCAACATTTGGTCGACAATTCCAACCGAAATCATAACCCTACCGCCCCCTTGTCGCCTTCTTTTAGCCTGAATTGGATAAAATCCATCCTTTGACCCCATCCATCAGGTCCATCCAAAGCCACTCGGGTTTCGCCCGTGAAAATTATTTTACAAAAGTAAATCTTCATGTATTTCTTCGTTCAATTTTGACGCTTTAAAACATTTGCTTTAGTGAGAGGAGTTTGCCTAAGAGACTTTTTAACAGATCGCATTCTACACCTTTTGTCCTTCTTGACTCCCCCAATTCCAGCCTTTTCAAAGATCTGAGCGCTGGTCAAAAGTGGTTCCTTCGCTATAACTCACTTTAGTTTACGTTCATCTCGAGGAAGCAAGTTGTTAAAACTTTTTCCTTTGCTTCAACTTCTCAACTTAGTTATATTTTCAACAGCCTTCTTTATCGTTCGATGACCTCTGCAAAGTTCCTTGTCGACATTCCCTCACTCAATAACTTTGTTATTTTCCGTGTTTCAGCAGTTGTTAGATCCTTCCCTTTACCCATATTTCAATATATATTATGGACAAAAAGAAGAAATAGTTTTTATTATAATTCAGAGGTCTTAAGCTAATATTAGTTTAATCGCTTCAATCCGTCCATTTTCGTTAATTCCAAAATCTCTCAAAAACTAACCATTAAAAATAGCAAAAAATTTAGTCAAGTATTTTACTAAGGGCAGAAATAGACGAGTTTAAATTTGACAAATATTGGTTCAGAACTTTTAGAGTTATTGAGGTTTATTTAATTTGCATAATAATTTCAGACGGACTGTAGTTACTGTTCTTGATTTAGTAATACAATATATTGTTATATTTCAAATATCTCCATCTTATGATATAAATGTAAATTCATTAATCAGAAAATTGACGAACATGTTATTTCGAAGAATCCTCGTCATACCTGACATTAAAATAAATTTCGTTGATGACGCAAGAGAGAGGGAAAGTTGTCATTTTAAAAACATAAACATGATAACATTTATCTTCATGCTCTGATCAAACGTACATAACGACTCTTTTTTAGTCGTTTAAAAAATAAGTGGGGCGGGGGGAGATTGATTTTTTTCCGATGATCTATTTTATTTAACGTTTCGTACTTAAGTATCTTCTTATTTGACGCCAGGTGCTCAAATATAACATACGATCTGATTTGTTTTATATTTTGATATCATAATCACAATCCCAGAACGGGGGTCGCTTGGTCCTTCCTTATGACTAGCTATAACAATTTAATAATACAATATATTGTTATTTAAAATATACCTGTTGATCTGTTTATATTTCGGAGAGGAGATATTGTAACTATTTACACTATTTACATTGTTCGGACTGTTGTCCTCATCTTAATAGCCATATTTACGACGTAGCGGCCGTTGTACGCTATCCAGCCTTCTTCGGGTGATATCTCTTGAAAAATCCGCAAATGGCGGGCTTTTTGAGGTATGTCTCGCTCCGCTGATATATCACGTGCTTGCTACACCCGTTTGCATTTAACTTGTATTTGGACGGGCATCAAGTTTCAGTTTTTACTTGTTATATTTACATACTATAATGTTTATCTGTGCACCTGTCCAAGATAGATGTTTTATACACAATAAAAGGTTCAAGTGTCACTCAAGGTAGAGGGATACTTAGCGAGATTGTGGTAAGGAGAGGGGGAAAGAAGGAGGGGTAAGAAGTGTACATTATGAGGAATATAGAGGCCAACCCTGAACTTGGAAAAAATAAAGTTTTAGTTGTTAGGGAAGCATTATCACGGGAGTTTGTTCCACAAATTAACAGTTCTGGGGAAGAATCTGACTGAGTGGAACATGCATTTTATCAAAAGAACACATCGGGAATAGGGATGGTTTCCCACTGTGAAGACGCCATGAAGGCTCCTAGCTGTGAACATCTGAGCAGGAAGAAGTAACAAATATGATCTGCCATGCTGGTGGAATTAAGAGTAAGAGCGACATATTGGCGAAAGGCAGGCGATGTATCGCCTATACTTTCCGTTCGTGGACTAGGGGGAGCTAAAGACAAAGTAGGCGTACGAGAAAAGAAGCCTCTTTGAAGGTATGACAACTCGTCAGGATGGTTGCAAGGTCAGGGTTTGCAAGGTGGTGGTGAAACATCGTCAACTTTGTTTTGGAGTCAATGAATTATGCAAGCCAGTCTTTCCGACAATGAACGTTGAGAGTTAGGCCAAAGGAGAGATCGGCATCAGACACTGGACGTAAAGATATTTGGGGATGCACTGACGGATGTGGGATCGTCTGCATATGTATTTACAAAGAATCTCACAGTGAACTTGGGCAGATCGTTAATACGAAGTAGAAAAAGGGTAGGGATGAAGAGAGAGTGTTGGAAGGAGTCAGCATTGAAATCGGAGAACTAGGCATTAAAGACGATATTCAGAGCCCTACCTACATAGATAGATAGATAGATAGATAGATAGATAGATAGATAGATAGATAGATAGATAGATAGATATGAATTAATGCATTTACATTTATATCATAAGATGGAGATATTTGATAAATAGATAGATAGATAGATATTTAGATATATATATATATTAACAAATAGATAGATAGATAGATAGATAGATACATACATACATACATACATACATACATACATACATACATACATACATACATACATACATACATATTAACAATATGGCCAAACGGATATAGATAAATGCATAGATATTGAGAATCTGATACTCAGAAAGAGAGATAGATAGATATTAACAATCTGATAGATAGGTAGATAGATAGATAGATAGATAGATAGATAGATAGATATTAACAGATAGATAGATAGATAGATATGAATAGATAGATAGATATGAATAGATAGATAGATAGATAGATAGACAGATAGATATGAATAGATAGATAGATAGATAGATAGATATGAATAGATAGATAGATAGATAGATAGACAGATAGATATGAATAGATAGATAGATAGATAGATAGATAGATATGAATAGATAGATAGATATGAATAGATAGATAGATAGATAGATATGAATAGATAGATAGATAGATAGAAATGAATAGATAGATAGATAGATAGATAGATATGAATAGATAGATAGATAGATATCAATAGATAGATAGATAGATAGATAGATACATACATACATACATACATACATATTAACAATATGGCCAAACGGATATAGATAGATGCATAGATATTGAGAATCTGATACTCAGAAAGAGAGATAGATATTAACAATCTGATATCTAACCCGATTCACGACCCATTCATTCAATGCAAATAAACCATTCACCGAAAGTGTTCACGCTTCACCTTTTACTCCTCTATATACCACAATACCACATCCACAAAGGGAACCTAAAAATTAACCCCATGATTTAAAAATTTCTTATATACAAATGTTCATAATATATATATATATATATATATATATATATATATATATATATATATATATATATATATAAATCTGATGATGTGAAATGATGGGGAGGGTTCTAAATCCTAATAAAAACAAAATATAAAACAGAAACTAACAGAAAATAATTGATCTTAGTAGGAACCATTCATCCCACAAAAAATCAGAGTTTCCGCTGTATTCTGTCATTAGGCAGAATCAAGAGGCTAACTCTCTAACGGAATGGGGGTGGGGAAAGTAAATGTAGGGCGTGGTGAAATCAAAGACTGAACCAGTCGAGAGGAAAAAAGTGGCCAAAAAATCTGGGGAGGTTGGGAATCTCAACTTGGCTCATAACAGAAGTAAGGCGCCGGGAACAGGCCAGGAACAACACTCACTCACATTAACTAGGTACGCAAAAGTGGGTCTATCTTAACTAGGGGGAGGGTTCGCAGGAAACCGCCCCGTTGTGACGAAAGAGGTCTTACAAAAGGAACTCAAGGACAGCCCCTTTCACGCGAACCAAGCTCGCTACTTTTACCCACCTTTCGTTGAAATCTGTCGACACCAAACGCTTTGTATCAGTTTTGATCTTCACTTTCAGCTGATACTGAAAGTATCTGATCAGAACCTGATGAGAATAGCGTTCTTGTCGCAAGATCCCTCCTTTCGCGTCATCCAGATCACCATTCTTACCACGGCTAGCAACGTTAGAAACACCATTCGTTTCACACCCAGAACACGGGAGCGACGCATTGTAGCACGCGTATGCGAGGTCGATGAGCACAAGGTGATCGGGAGCGATACGAGCCGTCAGTTCGCCGACATAGTCTCAGAAAGGGTGTACCTGAGGACAATGGTAGAATGCGTGCAAAGCTGTTTCTTCTAAACCAAGGTCACACCGGTAACAGTTGGGCAAATCCGCCCAGCCCCATCTGAACGCCATGTCGTTGAGAGATAGCACGTTTCGGATCACTCGCCAGGTAAGCGAAAACTCAGGGTTACTGAGGTAATTCGCCGCTGTCGCCCAAGACCAGAAAGAGCGCAACTCGTCCAACGACAAGCCGAGCCGCTCACAGAGACGGTCCTTCGCAACCCCCTCGATTAATTAACGATACAAGACCTTTCGAGGCATTGAAAGGTCACTGGACCGAGGAAAAGCCCTCAAGGCCGCTCGACACTCGTTGAGGAAAGTCGACAATTTCCCGGACCTACGATGGCGCTTATCCCAGGAAATGGGAGGAGTGATAGTAAGGCTAGGGAAGGCGTCCCTAACACTCCCCATCAAAATCGAATCCTCTGTCAAAACTCGGTGTAGGAAAGCCAACCCAGAGGCGTGTCGATGACTCAGCAGACACAGACGTTGGACACAGGCTTTTATACGGACTTTCTGCTTGTGCCCACCCCACAAGAAAGTGGACAACAAGCGCTCGATCGCCTTCCTATGGTCCTTGCAAAGAGGAAGTACAGCCAAGCGGTAAAGGATGAGAGGAAAGACGTAAGTGGCTCTACCCTTCAAGGACAACCTCCTTCGTAGTCAAGTCCGGACCGACGCTCCGACTTTTGCCTGTACTTCTGAACAATTTTTCTCCAGCTGGAGGTCGAGTCCAAACCACACTCTGAGAATGCGGACAGGATCGTCCGTCCAACTGAAGAAAGGTCCCGGAAGACAGACCCTCTTCCAGGCATCTAACCGCAAGCCGGAAGACTTGTTTCGGTTAATCTTGGCCCCTGTGACCTTTTCGGAACGTTCAAGTGCCTTCTGTACCACCTCAATGTCGCTGCGGCATGACAAAAAAATGGATACGTCATCGGCGTACGCGAAAACCCTGGCTTGAGCCAGGGACAGCGATTCCACGTAGGGCCGGACTGCACGCCCCGTTCCTCAGCCGGCGAATGAGAGGCTCCAGCGCCAAATCGTAAAGTAGAGGCAACAGTGGGCAACCCTTACGAACCGACCGAGACAGCGCAAAAGCGCGCGACCGCTTTCCGTTCACCTGTACCACAGCACTGGCTGAGCGATACAGGAGCCAATCCACTTGCAAAAGTCGGGTTGGAATCCGGCGGCCTGCAGGACAGCAGCCAGAAACCGATGGTCGACCCTATCAAATGCCTTGGACTGATCCGAATTGATCATCGTGGCTTGCTCGTAGTATTTTACACCCTCTAGGGTCGTGCGGATCAGATGCAGGTTGCTATGAATTGTTCGGCCCTTCACAGCACAAGTCTGATCGGGTCCCAACAGACTCTCGGAAACTGACTGCAAACGCTACGTCAGGATCTTGGCCAAAATTTTTAACTCTGTGTTCAGCAGAGTTATGGGCCTGTAATCATCTAAATCCCGCCCACGATCCTTCCCCTTTTTCAACAGCGTGATCACACCCCTGGTGACCCGACTGGGGATGGACCCCCTGCCGGAACCAGGGCAGGGGTCCAGGGCAGGGAAACACGACAGTCAAAATCGACACAAAGATGTCCGAAAGCCACAAGTATAATTCATATCCCTGAGACTTGCCACTGCCGACCCTCTTCAATGCCAAGTAGACTTCGCCCTCCGTGATCTCACACTCTCAGCTAACCGCTTCAGTCGGCGAAAGCCGAGAAAAGTCAGTCAAATAGCTGCGAAACTCATCGCCTCTGAGACCAGGCTCCTTGGTAAACCGGCTCTCGAAATGCCGCCGAAACGCCTCGCATATGTCGTCAGTCGACTTCAGAGTACGCCCCTCGGGGTTTGAACTTCACAAATGTAACGATCGAAACCTCGACGGATCTCTTCCTTGGATAAAGGCGTTGGTTAGATCCAGTGACAGGACCCAAAGAGCTGTAAGTTCAATACCTGGTTATGGCAGTGGAGGTGAATTAACAGGAGATAACTGACATCCATTAGACATGGCACGTGGAACTAGAACAGTCTACCCCAGCGAGCGAAATAAAGGGCTCAGTTAGACATTCCGACCACCCGAAGAAGGCTTGAAACGTTGTGATAAATATGGCAGCAAAGATGAGAACAATAGTCCGAATAATGTAAATAGTTTACATAATCTCAGAAATATAGACAAATAAATATATTTTTAATAAATATATGGAGCATCTACGCAAACATCATTACCCACTCGGAATATCGTTTAAAGTGAAGAAAGGTACGGATGAAGATCCTAGCCTCCCTTATTTACTAATTAAATATTCACTTATTTTAACGGAAATGCTGATGGCTATAGAGTTTATTAAATACTCCGGAACAAGGAACGCGATATTCATGCTCAGAATGTCATCAGAAAGAGCGATACAAATGCAGAAGGACGTGTACCCGTGTTTCATAGACTACGCAAAGGCTTTCGACAAAGTACGCCACAAGGATCTGATGGAACTGTTCAGCAACCTTGATATATCCGGGAGGGATATGAGAATAATCAAGAACCTATACTGGCAGCAAGCAGCACGCATGCGCATAGGGAACGAGTTCAGTGAATATACAAAAACAGAAAGAGGCGTAAGGCAAAGATGCGCCTTCGCATCCGACCTGTTCAACCTATACAGCGAGGCAATTCTGAGAGAATTGGAAATCCTACCGATATTTTTAACATTGGCGGCTACAACCTTAACAACATAAAATACGCAGACGACACAGTACTGATAGCAGACGACACAGTACTGATAGCAGACACGGAAAAGAAATTACAAACTTTCCTACAGAAGGTAGCGACGGAGAGTGAGAAGTAAGAACTAAGCATAAACTACAAGAAGACAGAATGCATTGTCATCAATAAGAGGAAGAGCCCGGAATGCGATTTGCAGGTCGGGAACACTAGAATCCAGCAGACGCAGAAGTTTAAATATCTGGTAAGCGTCTTGGCAGAAGACGGTATGTGCGACACTGAGATCGGTAGATATATTGGGATGGCCAAGGACACATTCCAAAAGCTGAACAGAGTATTGCGAGACAGGAGGATCTCTTTGGTAACAAAGAAAAGAATACTGAGCTGTTAGGTGACATCTTTCCTTCTTTACGGCAGCGAATGTTGGACGATTTCCTCAAAGATGAAGAAGAGAAGATGTGGTTCTACAGAAGGATGCTAATGATATCATGGACCGAGCGTGTGAGCAACGATGAGGTCTTAGAGAGGATGCAAACAAGGAGGAGGCTTATACTTAACATTATAAAGAAAAAACTCAAGTTTCTGGGATACATAATGAGGAAGGAGTGCCTGGAGAATCTGATACCCACAGGTCGAATAGAGGAAAAGAGAGACAAGCGAAAACAACGCGTGACTTACTTAACGGGCTTAAGCAAGTGGATGACAGAACGTGGTCTGGGGCAGGTAGCAGAAGGAAGGAACATGTTGATAGCTGCAAGAGATAGAGGGAGTTGGAGAGCCATGATCGCCTATGTCCTGAAAGAAAGAAGAATGGTTTCTGCTACAATGACATCAGGTTATTTCATTACTAAGAAAAAGAAATGAGACTGCTTGACCGATAAATATATTGTTGCTTCGTGTTTTATATTATAGAATAGGCAAGACTCAATGGAAACAGAGCGATCTATAACTGACCAATACTTAAAAAAAAAACAGCGCAATGGAAACATTCTACGGACATAAATTAAATAACATCCGTTCGGAACTTTCAGAACGTCACATGATCGACAGACACGTGAAGAAGGCGAAAGAAGTATCGTGATGATAAATACAAAGTCTGAATGCAAATAAAGTAGCAATATTTCCTCCCCCAAAACGGTTAATACGGAAACAGATAAAGTGTCTGTATATGTAAGTGCGTTTGTGTAACCTCCAGGAAAGTGACTCGTTGAGCCTTCTCGGGCTCACGTACTCAACTGATATGAAGTGAAACAACTATTGAATCCATTTCTAGGTCAGCTGATAAAAAAAAGTTGGTTCACTGTGTCATGCGAAACAATTTTTCTCTCCAGAATCTAATTTACATATCGATAAGTCTACTATTTGCCCATACTTAGAATATTGCTACCACATATGAGCTGGTGCAAAGAAGAATCAGCAATATTATTAGTCATGATCTGGCAGCTCGGCTTCAGTCACTTTCTCACCACCGTAAGCTTGCCCCTCTGTGCCTTTTCTATAAATACTTTCATGGTAATTGTTCAAATGACCTCTTCGCTATGGTACCTAGACTTTTTGAATTTAAGCTCAGTACTGAGTATTGAATTGCCTAAATGTAGCCATAAGTTCTATGCTAACAGTTTCTTTTCTCACACTTCTCGCTTGCGGAACTCCTTTCCGGCTCCATGCTTTCCAGCCAACTTTAATCTGCAAAAATTTTAATTCATCCTCCTGATAACTCTTTTCTCTTCCCGCTCATTATTAATGTTTCTATTCCTAATTCTTCCACACCCTGTAACCCCTTGTGTCTTAGTGGCTTTTACTGCCTTGCATGGGGGGATACCGATTAAAAAATGTGTGTGCGTATTCACGCAGATCTGTGTGTGTACATGTAACAGTGTTTATATCTATATGCAGGAGGCGGTGAGTGACGTTACATTACATGCAAGTTATTTCTAGTTTGCGTTGTTTTGTTGATTTACGGAAAGAACATTTTTGAATAAAGTTAATCAACACGAACTTTCGTTATCAAAATAAGTGATCATTCTTACGACACACAATCGATTTATTTAATATCAAAATGTAAACGTGTTCAGTCAAAAAAGTTGGTCGAGTGAGCCAAGATTTTCTCGAATGGAGCCATTGTTTGAATCCGTGTATAAAGTCAACATTTCCAATGCTGCCTTGGCGTCCTTACTTGGATTATTGGCGCAACATAATCTTCTTATTCATTTTTTCCGAGTTGACCGTATTTGAATTTATTACATTTTCTATTTGACGAGAGTGTGCAGGTAGCGTATTTGTTATCGGCGCTGGAAGTGGAATCCTCGTGTTGAGTTCCAATTCTCACCGTATCTGTTTCGTTCATTATTCACTGGCACACAAGCTATTTTAGAGTGAAATTTTTAACTTTCCTATTGAGAATTGTGCCACTAAAGTTTCTTCTAATGTAAAAGCCTGTATCGATGCTTTTGCGCCTTATTGGGGGTATCAGGAGAAAACACACTTTTTACCTTAGTTTCTACCTGCCTGTTTAGCCGTTGTAGCCGACATAAATCACTTTTCCGTTTGCTTCAACCTGATAGTTTTGATCACAAAAGACGCCTCTTTTTGCCCGCTCGTAATAATGGTAAATGTGTCCTCAATGAGGCTAAATTCGTTGACAGAATGAGACATCTTTTAGTCTCTAGTAAGATTGGTCCACGTGATTACTGGCGGCTATGCAATAGAGTTTTAAATAAGGGCAAATCCGCCATCCCTCGACTCTCACTCAAATTGAGTTGTTGTCATTTTCTGCTGATAAAGCAGAATGCTTTGTTTGTACATTCTCTTCCACTTCTACTCTTTACTCATCTGAAGTATCTTTGTCTGACTTTTCACTTAGAACTGAGTCTCTAATATGCGATATGCTTATAACTACATCCAGGGTTTCTGCTATCATCTCTAAACTGGATCCCCACGAAGCATGCGTTATTGATGGTATCCCTGTAGTAGTTCTAAAGAAATGTGCCCCTGAACTGTCTCCCGTTTTCTCTAAACTTTTTTAAGAACTAAAGTCCTGGAGGCTCAAATCAACAAGCACCACACATCGTAAAGTCTTCTTTCAGACAAACTATATGGCATTCGCTTATCTAGATCAACTGTCTTAACGGTTATTGCTGAAATAGTATGTCAAACTTTAGATAAGAATGTTGAAACTCAGGCTGATGCTTTAGAAGGCGTTTGATAGGGTTTGATATACAGATCTTAATTGCAAGTTGAATTTTTTTGCTACTTCTGGACGATTTTTTGACTTGATTCAATCTTATCTAGTCGCGAAATGAAAGTTACCATGAATTGGCACACTTCTAGATCATTTTCTATTAATTCGGATGTCCACCCCCGGACTCTATCCTTGGACCTCCTTTGTTTCTAACTTCAATCAATGGCCATCCCGATGTCATCGGTTCTCGACGCAGTATCTATGTTGATGGCACGACAAGTCACCCCTGGCTTAATGGTAAGTCTGATAGGTTTGATTTGGTAAAATTGGCAGCTGATTTCAAAAAACACCTTCAATCTGTTGTTAACTGGGGCAAGAAATGGCTTAACCTCTCAAAAACAAAAACTGAATAATCGTCTAAGAGAACATTTTTTTCCTTTCCATCAGCATGGCTGATGCTAACCTTCAATAAAGTACCTCATTACACCTTCTCGGTTTAACATGAAATAAAGTGGAATCATTATATTGAATCAATTGAAAGATCTGCTGCTAGGAAAGTTGGTTCATATCTCATGTTAGACAATTTTTCTCGCCAGAATCTAATCTTACATAAGTCTACCATTCTTCCTTGCTTTGAATATTGCTCTCATATCTGATCTGGTTCTCCTGCTTCTGCTATTTAGAGATTCTTGATACATTCCAAAGAAGAATATGCAATGTTATCAGTCCCTGTTATATACCAAAATACCTATGAACACTAATTGGTATATCCTCATCCTCATAAATACGTTCGACACTATCGTAAGTGGGGATAATATGCTGTCTAAGTCGTCCACCACTAGCAGTGGTTTATCTATTTCATGCCGCTGGTGAGTATCGTATTTTGTTGATGTTATAAAAATTACCATTTCAGTTCCAACCTCCGTTTTGGTTATTCCTCATTCAGTCCCGACCTGGTATCTCGGCTTCAGTCACTTTCCCAGCGCCGTAATTTAGCGTATCTATGCCTTTTCTATAAATATTTTCATGGTAAGTGTTCTGATGAACTTTCCCCTATGGTACCTAGACTTTATGAATTTAAGCGCAGTACTAGATTGGCGCTATGGTCTCATCACTTTACAGTTGATGTGGCTAGATGTAACCGTAAGTTCTATGCTAGCAGTTTCTTCTCTTGCACTTCTCACTTGTGGAACTCTCTTCTGACATCTTGCTTTCCCATCAATTATGATCTTCAAAAATTAAATGCAATGTCAATTGTTATCTTCTGTCTTCTTGATTCCTGCTTTTTATGGTCATCTCTCCTTAATAATGTTTTTTCTCAGATTCTTTCCCACTCAGTAAGTTAGTGGCTTTATATCCTTGCTTGGGGTGAAAAGATAAAAAAAAATACATTGTGTTAAATAACAGGACAAACTTAGCTTCCTTAGGAAAAGGAAAAACCTAAATTCATATCTTCGTAAATAATAGGGTAAACTTGGCTTTTGACCTTGGTAGGGCAACACCATTGTCGGACAAACAAGCCAAATCGGTTACAGTTCTTGGGATCACATGGAATGTCTTTGATCAATGATGGAAGCAACACGGTAAAATCAAACAAAAAAAAAACGCATTATGTTACCTCTCAGAAAAATAAACATGAAAGGTGAAAGTAGTTTGTATTCTCAAGAATTTATATCCAACAAATTTGTATTAAAATTAGATTTTGACATATATACATATAAGCTAATATTGCACGACTCTTCGGCAGAATTGAGTCACTGTCAGTCACTGTGTGTTTATCTAAATCTAAAAATAAACACGCTAAAATTCACCTTCACCCCTGCCGTGTTTCAGTCGGGTTTCGATCCTAGCTAGAGGCAACCGGACGTCTAGCCAGACTGATGAGCTGCGAAACAGTCTGTCTGTGGATGACAAAAATATATATATTGTATATTTTTTATTTACTTGTCCATTTACAGAAAGAGAGAGAGAGAGAGAGAGGGAGAGGGAGAGAGAGAGAGAGAGGGAGAGAGAGAGAGAATAACAAAGAATTAATGGGTTCATTTTTAATGCAACGTTTTTAGAATGGTTAATACCGAAGAAAAAAAACCTTCTATCCACAAAGACAACGATTGTTATCCCAATGTTTAGTCAATTCTCCATCGAAAAGCAAACAATCCAGTAAATTATTTCTATAAAGAACTGATCACTTTTTCTTATTAAAGTAATTGTACTTCACTTACAGTGTATTCGACGTTTTCTTACTTACTTAAGATATCGAATTTCCTTTATCATTAATACAATTTAATCTTTGTACGTTTACGCAAATGGCAGACGAAAAAATTGAAGATTTAATGGGCGATCTTACTCTAGGAAGAAATGACTGTTTTTTATTTTATCTTTCTCTAAATCATTCGATAAAACTGACTCCAGTAAAAAAAACAATTCTTCTTAAATTTTCATTTTTTTTTAAATGATTGTGAACTGAAACGATATACAATAAGTCTGGAGAAAACAAATAACGAATTAAAGTTTTTTTCAGGGTTCCTATAAATATGGGAACAAGTTTATCAAATAAAATTTATTTTGACGGAGGGAATATTTATGAGATCGTTCGCATAATATTATGCATCATTGTTTCCATATTCACCACAAACTAAGGCAATAAAGCCACTAGGACGCAAGGGTAACTGATTGTTAAAGAGTATGAGAAAAAACTTCTCTTAAGTAGAGACAATAAAAGAGCAAGAAGACAAAAGATAACGATTGGCATTGCATTTAAATGTTGGAAGATCAAAGTTGACTGAAAAGGCGGAAGACAGTTCCACACGTGAGAAGTGCGAGAAAAGAAACTGTTAACATAGCACTTACGGTTACATTTAGCCATTTCCACTGTAAAGTGATGAGACCATGCCCTGCCAATCTAGTACTACGCTTAAATTCATAAAGTCTAGGTATTATAGAGGAAAGTTCATCAGAACAATTACCAAGAAAATATTTGTAGAAAAGGCACAGGGAAGCTAAGTTACGGCGATGAGAAAGGGACTGAAGCCGAGATGCCAGGTCAGGACCAATAACATTGAGGATTGTTCTTTGGATTTTATCAAGGAGCTATAAATACATAGCAGGAGAACCCTACCAGAACTTTTTTTTTTAAGCAAGGCTGGAGGCCACTATCACGCAAGGGGTTACGGAAGGGTTGGAGGAAGAGCAGATAGGAGTGGTAAAGGAGACGATGTGGTGAAAGAGAAAGACAGTGGGTCGATCAAGGCAAGGGGGTTACAGAAGATTTGGAGCGAGAGCAGATAGGAATGAAAAATGAAAGGATGTGGAGAAGGGAAGAGGATAGATCAAGGCAACTGGAGATGTCGATTGACGCTACACTTAAACCGTTGGAGATTGTATTTGTCAGGGAAACAGTAATAGGGAAGGGAGTTCCATAGGCGAGATGTGCGAGACATGAAGCTATTGGAGTAGAAGAGACGTCTACATCTAACAGTGTAGGGGTGGGAGCGTTTAAATATGTAAGATAGATTCTGACGAGAAAAGTTGTCTAGCACGACATAATGAACCAACTTTCTTAGCTGCAGACTTAGCAATTGATCCAATATAATGATTCCACTTCATTTCGGTGGAAAATGTTAATCCAAGAAGGTGTAATGAGTTACTTTACTGAAAGTTAGCATCAGCCATGTTGATGGAAATTAAAAGGCTTCTCTCAGATCATTGAAAAAGAGAAGTTTCGTTTTTGAGACATTAAAATTAACAAGCCACTCTTTGTCTCATTTAAAAACAGGTTGTAAATCATGTTTAGATCAGCTGCCAATGTCACGTCATCAAACCGATCTGACTTATGATCAAGACAGGAGTAAATAGTTGTGTCAGCAGAATAGATACCGACTTATTTATAAATATTCTATTATAAATTTTAGTTTCCTTAGAATAGTTGATCCGTCTGTATTCTCTATTTTATTGAGTGATATCTTAATTTTCAAATCTATCTGACAGTGAAGCACTTTTTAGTCATGTAAAGGTCGCGTAAAAATGCAGCATAGCATCATGAAAGAAGGCCCATAACTCAACGCAAACAAAGTTTTGTCATCAAAATATTTATGTTATTATTAAGAGGAAAGCCCAATTTTTTTTTTATTATTATTTTTTGAAATTTTTTACTCCTTTCTAGCACGTTGAAAATTTTTGTTAAAACTCTTTCTTTTTTTTTACGACAGCGTACGAAAAGAGAAAAAAGGTTTGTTTTATTTTGCGTTTTTCCCGAGGAAAACACACGTTGATTTGGAAATTCTTGCAAAATTCAAATAATTGTCAGATTTTAATGAAACTTTCGGGCAATATTCAGAAATGAATTAAATTATTTTTGAATTTTTTTTTTTTTTACATATGTTTTCACCCACTTACATATTTTCATGAAATTTCGAGAAATTAAATTTTTAAGAGTGGGATTTTTTTATTAGTTAAAAACAGGACTCTTTAGAGAAAGTAAATCACCAGTTTTTTGTAAAAGAGTTACCCGTTTCATCAAAAATCTGCTCTGAATTGTAAAGAAAAACACAAAAAACTATGACATTATTTAATTAGAAAAGCTTTTACTTGATTTTGTAAATAAGTTATAAGGACATTATCGTCTGAAGAAATAAAACTTTTTCGAGGAATAATGTATTTTTACAAAAATTTTTTTCATTTTTTAAAAATTTTATTTATAATAATACTTCAAAAATCGTTTAAAATTCTTCATTGCTTTTAAACATGCAATTTGATGATATGGTTAAGTGAAAAGTAAATTTACGAATCGAAATTTGTAAAACTCATAACAGTCGTTTGTACCCGAATATTTTTAAAATAATTTAAAAAATAATTTTTAGTGAAAAAACGTTCCTAATTTCTATCTATGAGGAATCTATACATGACATAATCCTTAAAAAGGTCACGTGATTTGATTGTCGTCTGAGGCACTGCAATTATTTCCCTTCAATATCCAGTTCTGTTTCACATCGTTAACGTGTTTGCAAAAAGTCCTTTCAAAATTTCTAAGTTAGTTTTAATTTTTGTTAATTACTTTTTTACTAAATATTTTTATTTTAGATATTTATTTTAGTTTGGGTATTTCATAGAAGTAGTTTTTCGTTTAAGTTATGTAACAGAGAGAGGCGTACACACACACACACACATGAATGCACACACGCAAATGTAACTTTTATTGACTGGAAATGGAAATAGTGTGTATATATCAAAGTACAATTTGAGTTAAGATGTTTGTTTACCGATAAGAAACACGATCTCAGGACAGGAGGCGGTGTTTTAAACCTGGGTCACTAGTAAACAATGGGGATGGGAGAGATACTTGGTTTTGTTTAACAGTATTTGTTTTGATTAAAAAAGTTGAATCAATGTTTAGATATCCCAAAGTATAATTTGGGTGAAGCGAGAAGAACACGTGATTGAGATAAGGTAAATAATTGGAGAATAGGTTTACATGTCAAGTGATAGTTTTTGGCACTTTGGAAATCGCATGATTAGTTGAGGCTCGTGGTAGCTGCGTGCCGGACCGAGGGTCAATTGTGTTCAGCTGATCCTTTTTCTATATTAGCTCAAGATTTTGCTAATAAGGAAAAGTCGAGGGAAAGAGACTGTCGTCACAGTGAGTTGAGAGATTTGCGGGAAAATTTTGGAGGAGAGAAAGAAGGCTGCCCCCTGTTCTGAGAAGTCTGTATGAGACTGGACTATTAGTCATAAACCTACCCCAGGAGATTCAATACGCGTTTATCACACACAAACCCTCTCTATGTTTGGAATTCGCTGTATGCATCTTGTCTTTTTCTTTTTCTTTATTTCCTTTATGTTAAATGCTTTTATTGTCCCTGTAACCTCTGTTCTGATGTTATTTTCTTATATAAACGACGTCAATATTTCCCCCATTGTTTTCCGGCTTCTGCAGATATTATTTCTTGTTTTATTTTGCCACAATCTAATCTTCCTAGCGCCAACTCTCACAGCCGTGTCCACATCCCCAGTCGACCGTGAACGTATGGACAACACCCCGCTTACTGGATCTAAAAACTAACACATCGTGGGCAGCGAGCGGGACCTGACCAGTTGACCGGTCGAAATAATCTACGGGTACTCAGGGAGCGTACGGCCAGTTACGCCTAAGTTCGGACCGAGTGGAAACCTCAACCCAAAGAGGAAGACTCTGGAGGTTGAGGGGCTGGGGACGAAGTGTTAGAGTTAATAAATAAAATAAGATTAAGAACCTAAGAAACGAAACCCAGACTAAAAAAAGTATTAAATAAAAAATAAATATTACATAATTGCTGAAAAAATGTTAATATTTTAAAAATTACTAGTTAAAAACTAAAAATATTCGTTCGCTTACAATTCGTAAAATTATATCAATTTTGGTCATCCATAGTAGCTGTCAACGCCTCGTAACTTTTCAATAACATCGATAACGTGAATAAAGTCACGAGAAAATACAGACACATCGTTAAGAAATGCTTGGATACAATTTTTTAGGCTATAAGTAAGTAATGTTTGTTTCAAATCAGATTAATTTAACTTTAAATTTTCTAATTTCACTCAAATAACGTATCAAAAATATACAATTTATTTTAGGAAGAAGTTTAAAATCGAAAATTTTTTTGTTTACAAATTTCTTAAAATTTAAGAAAATGGCCGCTTTTAAGAAATTTTTTAAAAAAATCACGCAAATATTTGACATTCCAATCTATATAATTTCTATCTGAAATACACCAGAATATTTTACTTACTGGAAATAATAAATTTAATCCTTTAGCTTTCAATTAAAGCTAAAATAAAATGTTTAAGAATGCTTTTTCATTTTAAAAAATTCATTTGAAACCTTAGGTATCGAAAAATTGAACGTAGGTTACACTAAATTTGGTCTATAATTATTAAAAGAATAACAATTTTATTAGAAACAAATAAAAGACTTCTGAACTGCTATATAATATCAATCCTTCTATATAACAGTGAACGCTAAACAATTTCCACAGAGTTGAAGAAGAGACTTAAAGCAACAAAGATGTGGTTCTGCAGAAGGATGCTGAGAACGCCATTGACAGATCATGTGAGCAAAAAGGAAGTTTTAAGGAAAATGGGAAAGAAAAAACAATATTTAGAATCAGGAAGAGACAGTTAAAATTTATAGTACACAAAATGAGGAAAGATGGTAAAGGGTCAACGAATACGTTGGGTTAGAAAGGTTAGGAAGTTGTGATGATCTATGATCGCCCACTTTCTGAAGCGGCACAGTACTTAAGAAATTGACTTTTGATGTTCTTTATTAGGAAATTGACATTTTACATTTTTAGAAGTACACTCTATAATTCGGCTTTCCATAGGAGAACACAATATTTGAATTGTCAATAATTGACAAAATCCACTTAAGACTAAAATCGCTAAAAAGCATATTTTTATTTCTTTTACCATCAAAAGGCTGACATATTGCTTCAGTTTTTGCCGCCATATTTTCTTTATTTTGTTTTCTTATCCAATTGATTTACTGTTTGTTGTCGAAACATATTATGTTGTATATTAAGTAAATTCCGTTATGAAGAAGCAATTGTAATGACGATTGCGACATTTGTGCATTGTTGCCACATCCGGTTTGGTGCCTCTGCTGTGTATTTAGAGATTCTTGATAAAATACAAAGGAGAATCTGCAATATTATCAATCCTGACCTGGCATATCGATTTCAGTCACTTTTCCGCCTCCGTAACGTAGCTTCCCTGTACCTTTTCTATAAATATTTTCCTGTTCTGATGAACTTTCCTCATTGGTACCCAGATTTATGAATTTATACACAATACTAGATCGGCAGCAAGGTCTCATCATTTTAAAGTGAAAATTGCAAGGTTTGGGCTAACAATTTCTTTACTTGCACTTATCGCTTGTGGAATTCTGTTCCGGATCCTTGGTTTCCAGTCAATCTGACAATATTTATTTTGAAAATTAATTGCAGTAAAGATTTTAAACAAAAGATACACCTCAATTCAATAGCATTTTCATAATTTGAGGCTAAGAAGACAAATTTCTTCTTCTGTTTTGTTTTCCGTTCAAGCAAAAAAATAATACAGTTCATAAAATAAATGTTACTGAGCTGATCTGTATTATATTTTTGCTGACGTCAAGATGACTAATTTAGTCTTCTGTTTAGTTCTCAGTTCAATCAAATATTGTACGGCTCAGTTCTATAACATCGGCATAAATTGAGGCCAAGAAAACAGATTTATTCTTCTGTTTTGCTTTCTGTTCCAATAAAAAGCAGAAGTCCTACATTTAGCAACATAAATGTTTATTCATCTATTTCATCATTATAAACTATTGTTTTCTTCACACTGCAAATAATTAAAGTAAACACTGAATAGAAGCTGTGACTGAACAAGTTACATAAAATGTAGTCTAGTTTAGTTTCAACATAATTACATTCAAATATTCCCACAAACATGGCGTCCTTTGCCGAATCGAAAATAGAATTAAAAGTAGTTTTTTATTCATTTGCTTATCCCACCTTTTTCTTTTTTTAGAAACCAGATGTTTGCGTTTTATTGTAGGGTTTTGTGACACTGCTAAGATGAGCCTGACAAAATATGGCTCACGTGCAGCTGACATATTGGTCTGTCTCTACAACTCCTCACAACTATTTACAAATTAATGACATTTGAACTGTCATGCAAGATTATTGTTATAAATGATGACATTCGAAATATATTTGCTATGAAATTCTTGAAATTGCTTTATAACATCACATATATTTTCACATATTCGTTCTCAAACCACCATCTCTTACATCTCTATATGCGCATGTGTTTATGTGTGTAATAATTTTAGAAATTTAATATATATATATATATATATATATATATATATATATATATATCTGAGATGTGGTATTTTAATTATGTACACAATTTACATTGTTTGGACTGTTGTCTTCATCTTTGTTACCATAACGACGTTTCAGCTGTTGTACGCACCAGCCATCTTCAGGTGACTGGAATTTTGAACTGAACCTTTTATTATGTACATTGTCCTAGTTCCACGTGCCATGCCTCTTCCGGACGTCTCAGTATCAGTTACCTAACTTTAACTCAATTATCCAAGTTTTTTGTTCCTCTCAGCTGTAACCAGGTATTGGACTCACAACTGTTTGTGTCAAATCACTGGATTCAACCAACGCTTTTATCCACTGAGTCATGTGTCCTTGGGGAACTAGAATAATCTACTCCGGTGTGTTATGGTCCAAGTTCCTTGTTCCACGGTGATGGTCCACGGTAGAACCAATGAAGAATTACACGAACACAGGTATTGAATAACACAGATATATTTCAAACAGAAATATGTACAAAGAAGTAGAAGTATTAGTAATGACTATCAGGTTTGGTTAGTGTTGAAACTTGACTAATGCATGGAATAATAATGCAACACAAAATGTACTTAGAACAAAATGTATTGAAACAAGAAAGTGTACACAATATTTACATATAGTCTTTTGTATATTCCTGGGAAGACCGTTCCTGGAGAATGTGTTGACTGAGTCGCAGTCGGGCAGAGTCTCTAGTTGAATCTCTTGATTCGTTCCCCTCTCTTCCCGGTACCAACCATATTTATATGGTCGGTACTTCACTATGCAAATTAGGTGGATCCTACCACAACACCCCCTCCCAAGCCTTGGAATCCCTTTTGGATTTCAACTGGCTTCCTATATGGGATGATGATTATGGCTATTTCTTTGTAGATCCCATTTGCATACTTCATATGCATATGTCCATCCGCTTAATTTTAATATCTTTTCCGTTTTGGATTCACGTCCAATGGGTTTGTGAACTTTCGTTTCCTACCGGATCTTCTCGGTTCAGGAGTATTCTGCGGAGGTTCTACTTGAAAAATATCATACATTACATCAATGGGATCTTCCTCCTCATCCGGTATACTCTCTTCATGCTCTAGAACGTAACATTTTTTAAGTTGGTTCTGGTGCCTTTTATGAGTATTCTTCGGCCCTTTAATTATGTAAATTAGGTCACCGATTCTCTTGTCCACTATGCCTCACTCCCAGAACTCAACGTTGTTTTTGTAGCACTTGAAAAACACCTTCTCTCCGGAGGTGTATCTTTTTCTAGCTGTATACATAGTATTCTTTACTCTATTTTTTCCTGGTAAAAGCTTGACAAACACTGACTTAACTTTCCTAGCGAGCATTAGTTCAGCTGGTGCCATGTTTGAGTGTGTTCTCTGGTTTGGCGTGATTCTGTATACTTGTAGGAATTGCTGAAGCGCCTTTTCCGTTGGAACTCCTGAGGCTTTCTTCAGAGCGCGCTTTAACGTATCTACAAATCTTTCTGCGAGTCCATTGGATCTCGGATGATACGGCGGCGTCGTTATGTGGTTAATTTGATATAACTCACAAAATTCCTTAAATTCTTCAGAAGTGAATTGTGTACCATTGTCACTCACAATACACTCTGGCACACCGAACCGTGCAAATAGTTCATGCAAGAAAGTTGTTGTGGTATTGGACGTAGGCTTTTTGCAGCGTAGTACTTCCGGCCATTTTGTAAAACTATCTACCACTATTAAGTAGTAATAATCTTCTACTGGACCAGCGAAATCAATGTGTAATCTTGTCCACGGATGATCCGTCTTGGGCCATGGTTTGTGTACTATAGGTGGTGCCTTAGCTGCTAACGCACACCCTTTACATCGATGAACCACGTTTTCGATATCCACATCCATTCCTTTCCAATATACAAAGCTTCGCATTAAGCTTTTTGTTCTATTAATCCCCGGGTGACCCATATGAAAATCCCGTAGGATTCTTTTCTGCAACTTTTTTGGTACTACGACTCTCTCACCATATAATAAAAATCCGTCACATATTGAATAAATCTCCTGCACTTTTTGGTCATTTGCTACCATTTTGCTTTTTATTTCTAAAATGAAATCATCGCTTTCAGCTTCTTTTTTGATTTCCTTTGGTGTAACCGGTAGCTCTCTTAAAATGTTGTTTACCATGCTTTTCACCTCATAATCTGCTCTGATATTTGCAATAATTGATTCTTCGAATCTTTCTTCTTGACTCGGTACGAGTCTTGATAAACTATCCGCATGAATTATATTTTTGGATGATAGGTGCTTTATGTGAAAATCATAATTGAGAAGAATGGTTCCCCATCTCAACAGTCGATTTGCCGTATAAACGGGTAACCCTTTCTTTGAACCAAAAATAGTGATCAGAGGTTTATGATCCGTTTCTAGCATAAAATGTCTGCCGTAGATGTATCTATAAAATTTTGTTATGGCAAAAATGATACTCAGAGCTTCTTTTTCTATCTGTGAGTAACTTCTTTCTCCTGGGAGTAAAGTTCTCGAAGCATGTGCAATTGGTTTTCTAGAACCATCTGGCATTATGTGTTGAATACACGCTCCTATCCCGTATGAACTGGCGTCACTTGCCACTACAATATCAAGTTTGGGATTGTAATGGTTTAAAACGAGGTCGGATGTAAGCATTTTCTTTATTTCATCAAAGGCTTTCTGACATTCTACCGTCCATTCCCATGCCTTGTCTTTTTTTAGTAGTTCATTCAATGGAGCTCATAGATTGTACATTCCTTTAATGAACGCTTGATGATAATTTGCGAGCCCCAGAAAACTCTGTAGCGTCGCCACATTAGTGGGCGTCGGCATGTCTCTAATCGCAATGGACCTTTCCGGATCTGGAAATCTGCCATTTTTGTTGATTATGTGACTTAAATACTTAATTTCCTCCAACCCAAATTCGCACTTTGACTCTTTGACTTTAAATCCAAAGTCCTGAATCTTTTTAAATACTTGATTGAGATGCTCTCGATGTTCGTCGACGGTTGCGCTCCTTACTATGATGTCGTCTAAGTAGGCGCACGCAAAGTCTAAATCATCATTCAACATGACGTCCATAGCTTTTTGAAAAATGGCTGGTGCCACTTTAATACCAAAAGGAAGCCCGTTGTACTTGAATAAACCTCTATGCGTGTTTATCCCTAGTAACTTCGAACATTCCTCTTCGACGGGAATTTGGAGATAGGCATCTGATAAGTCGATTTTTGAAAATATAACTCCGCCATTTAGCTTGTTAAAAATCTCCTCCGGACTCGGTAACGGGTAATGGTAGTCCTTAATTACCGAGTTCAACCCTGTCGAAAAATCAGCGCAGACTCTGATTTGGTTTGATTTCTTTTTTATGCACACAATCGGCGCAGCCCATGAATTAGATTCTACTTTCGAAATAATTCCCATCTTTTCCAACCTATCAAGTTCTTCGTTAATTTTCTCTACACTTGCGAAAGGCACGTTACGTTTCTTTTTAAAAATTGGCATAGTATTTTCCTTTAATTCAAATTTAGCTTCAAACTTGTTACATCTTCCAAGACCAGGTGTGAAGGTTTCCGGAAACTTTTTCTTTAATTCCTCTTTAATGTCCTGTCTTGTTTGCGTATTACTTTCTACTTTTCTGCAGAATGAGTTTAATGGTTTATCCCACAATTCGAATGTTTCAATAAAATCTGTACCCATCAAGTTTTCTCCATTTTTTCAGAATGAAAACTTTTATTTTTTTAACGATCCCGTTCAATTTCATGGGAAGTACAACCTCGCCTTCGAAGTTAATTTCCTTTCCAGTTACCGTTCGAGCGAGTTTCGTTGACTTCATTATTGTAGGCCTTTTTAAAATTTTCCATGTTTTATAGTTCATTATTATTAAATCTGAACCCGAATCGAGTTGAAATTTGATATTCTTTTTAAATATTTCAGTCGTCACATATTTCCTCAAATCTCTATCTGATTTGATATTCGAATTTGTTTGTCTAATTCGGCTATTGAATTTTTTCGTTTTACAACCCGATCCTTTGTGTCCATTCCTGTGGCACACGAAACATTTCTTATTTCTATATGGGCAATTTACCTCCCAGTGTCTTTCGTTGCAACGTCTGCAATTATATGGTGGGACCTTTTTTCATCCTCGTTCTTTTTATTTAATTTTTCTTGTCTATTTTTAAAATACGCCGAATTTTTACTCCAATTTTTTCCTGATGGGTAATTTGACTGTTTTTTTTATTTTTTAATATAAGCAATGCCAGCTTCTTCGATTTTTTGAGACTCTTTCTTTAACTTACGGCCCGCTGACACTCCTCTGCTAACTTTTGCAGGGTAAGGTTTTGTTCAGGTTCGAGTTTAGACAAAACTCTACGTCTTATTTCGGCACTCTTACTGGATACCAGTCCCTGAGCAAAAATTAAACACTTGAATTCTTCAACCGTAATTTCTGCCAATCTGAAGTTGCCACAATGTCTATTCACTATAGATGCATATGTTAAGTAATCCTGATCGTCGGATTTAGAGACATTCATGCATAACCATCGCTTATGCCAAAAGCGACATATTTGCTCCAAACAGCTCCTTTAGCAATTTCACTGTTTCCGAGAATTCCAATTCATGCGTTTTTCTCGTTAGAATAAAATCTACAAATTTGCTATGTTCTGCTGTACCTAGCTTTCTTAGTAATAGACTGACTTTTCTTGAATTCGACCAGTGTTCACAGTCTGTGTAGAAAATATCTTCATATCGTTTAAAGTACGCTTCAAACGTTTTTTCTTCGTCTGGCACATAGTTGAAAGTTTCCAGCGAATTAAATATGGTGTTATTAGAATATGAAGAATTTCCTTCATTTGCCTGATTGTTGTTTAATTTCTCCAGTGTTAACTTTTGAATTTCTAAAACCTTGATCTGCATTTCTTCCTGTTTTCCCAGTCTTTCCTCTTGCTTTTCTTGATATTTTTGCTGTCTTTCATCTTGCTTTTCTTGATATTTTTGCTGTCTTTCTTCCTGTTTGCCCAGTCTTTCCTCTTGCTTTTCTTGATATTTTTGTTGTCTTTCATCTTGCTTTTCTTGATATTTTTGCTGTGCTATCTGTTGTTCCCTTATTAATAAGGCAAACTGTTCATTTTGACGTTGCTGACTCAACTGCTGGGATTTGAATAATTCAGATATGACTTTGGATAATTCATCCATCTTTAGCTGATAGTGTTCATGCAACAAAGAATATACTTTTAATTTGTGTATCCACGGATATAATATAAGCTGACCAGAAAAATCGAAACAACTTACGACTTTTTTATTTTATGTCTTGCTTTTACATTCAAGCCCGTGATAATCAACTTTGGAATTTTTTTCTCTTTTTTTTTTTGGTGAACAGAGACCGTCGGACTTTTTTTTTCGTTTTCGACTTCTGTTCGCGTATTTCAATGACAACTTCTGATTTTTATTATCAGAGGTAAATTCGTCACTATAAAATATTGTTGAACAAACAAAAAAAAATAATTTTTTAAAAGTTCGTTACCTTTCAAAGTCGACACAGTGTATTTATGCGCCTTTTACTTCCATGCATGTTTTTGTAGTCGGCCAGTTTTTTTGTTTTTTTTTAACGGGTGTCTCGTTGTAGATAACTTTTTCAATTTAAAAACAGCGTTATTCGTTTACGACACATTTCAATTTTTTCTGAGTGAACGTTCCTTTATGCTTAGTCGTCCTTTAACGAGTTCTAAATATCCAGAAGTTCAAAATCCTTCGTCGTTACGTTAAATGTTGGACTTTTAATTAATAATTTTTTCCTTCAGCCTGGGTTCTTCAATGACTTGTCCCAACTGTTGAAAGCTCTCAATTATTAATTCTTTTTTTTTTCGTATGGTTCTTTCTACCTCGTCGCCATTGTTGAAACTTGACTAATGCATGGAATAATAATGCAACACAAAATGTACTTAGAACAAAATGTATTGAAACAAGAAAGTGTACACAATATTTACATATAGTCTTTTGTATATTCCTGGGAAGACCGTTCCTGGAGAATGTGTTGACTGAGTCGCAATCGAGCAGAGTTCCCCTCTCTTCCCGGTACCAACCATATTTATATGGTCGGTACTCCACTATGCAAATTAGGTGGATCCTACCACAACAGTTAGAGTGAACTATGCTGTCTCGACAAGTATCACTATTCCAAAGTCTTACAGTAATCGTCTGACGCGACTCTGTCTCTGACTGACTCTGACCTGAACTACTCTGAACTTCTGTCTGCTGCTTCCTCTTGAGGCGCAGTATTTATGATGTCCGGAATAGTCCATTATTATTATGGGTAAGTTCCCATAACACGGAGAATCAAATAAAGGGTTCAGTTCAAAATTTCAATCAACTCAAGAAGGCTGGAGCATACAACGACCGAAACGTTGTGAATATGGCAACAAAGATAAGAATATATATATATAGAGAGAGAGACAGACAGACAGACAGAATTAATAGAAATAAAACCATAGTCACTTAGCTGATTGATGTTACCTTCAGCTTCGTGACTCCAGAGATCGACTTTTTGTTGACGGCCCTTCGTGGAATTACTCCGTCCACTCGTCAGGGGTATATCAGCAATTGACAACTTAATACTACTTGATTTTTCTTTTTTATATGCACTTTTCATTGGTGCAATATTTTTCATAGTATATGTGTACGTGTGTGCGTTTGCGTATATATATATATATATATATATATATATATATATATATATATATATATATATATATATGCAGGTGTGCAGAAAAATAGGAAAAAACACGTTAGGTAGATAATCCGGTGTTCCTTAGTATTTAGCTTTATTTTCAAAAGGACAGTGCTCCATACAGAAGTAGAGCTTATATTATAATATTTTTTTGTTTTTAAAAATATGATTCCTTCGATACATAAGAGTTCTCATGTTTCAAAAGCGAGAGCCGAGACCCCTAACATAATTTTTGAAGTTATGTAGAGTTAAGGTGCCTGGACCCGCTTCCTTGTCAAGCGAGAATTTGGGAATAAGCTATCTTTTGGTTAGCGCGTGTTTATAAGTGCGGTCTCATTGGAACATTAGAAGGGGTGACAGGGAGTCTCCTTGAAAGATTCCACATCGGATATTCAGGTGTTTGGAAATGGCAGTGCCTTTGGAGTGATTAAGGTATAATGTGATTTTCCACGTTCCCATTCTGTGTTTAAGGAAATTTACTATTACAAGGGGTGGGTGCGGATTTGTAGATTCCCAAGTCTTAAGGATCCAAGAGTGTGGTACACTATCAAAGACTTTACGGTAATCTATCCATACTGCGCTAAGATTTCTGCATCGTCTCCTGCCATTTTCCAGGATCATTTTGTTTATCAGTAGCTGATCTTTGCAGCCATATGAACCTCTCCTGCATCCCTTCTGTTCCAGTGGAAGAATGTTGTTTGTTTGGAGAAAAGAGTAAGTACTGTTCGTCAGGACAGACGTGATCAACTTATACGTGGTGAGCAGGCATGTTATTGGCCTATAATTTTTCGGGTCGTCCGTTTCACTCTTTGTTGGCACGAGATATGTAATGCCTTCAGTGATCCGTTCCGGGATTTCAGATTTCCGAGAGACGAAAGAGTCATGTCATTTCCTGGGGATTTTTATTTGGGGGATTATTTTTTATTTTGGCCGTTTATAATGCCGAAACGTTGTGATAATGGCAACAAATATAAGGACACTGTATATAATGTCGATAAAATCATTTAATGGATTTATATTTCAACAAAAACAAAATTTATGTTTGCTGAGTTCTAAAATTTAATCTTCAATGCTTTATCTTCTGGCACTTTGATTCTTTTAACTATATTTTTCGAAAGTTTCTTCAGTAATTTCACTTCCAACTTCTTCTTTTTAATCAATTCACTCCAAGTAAGGCGATAATGCCACTAAGACGCAAGGGGCTACTGAGTGTGGAAGTAAATGAAAAGACTTTAGACAGTACCGGAAACATAATTCTTAACAGGAAACAATGGATATATATATATATATCTAGTACCGTTTAAAAGAACGGGGAGGAGTGTGAACTGGATGATAGGCAGACCTGTCTACTCATATTGAGGAAAGAAATACATAGTAAATACAATTTCGGTGTTCAGAGACGTTAGAAGTATAGGGTATGTTATGGGAACTTACCCATAATAGTAATGGACTTGTCCGTACCTCATAAATACTGCGCCTCAAGAGGAAGCAGAAGTTCAGCGTCAGTCCTTTTTGGACGACTCGGCTTGACGGTCGAACTCTCTGTCTCTGAGGCAGAGGGGAACTCTCTGCCTCTGAGACAGAGGGGAACACTCTGCCTTTCGGCAGAGAGGAACCCGGACGATGTTCCGCCGAAGGGTAGAGCCTCGTTCGGGGGTGTTGACCAACCCGATCCCGTTTATACGGGATATACGGGCTATTTTTTGGCCGAGCCTACGGGCTCGGGTACCCCACTTTAAACCCGGCCTTGTGCCACATCTGTCCCTCGTGGGGAGGACACTAAATACTTCAGAGTCAGTCGTTTTTGGACGACTCGGCTAGACGGTCGAACTCTCAGCCTCTTCGCAGAGAGGAACCCGGACGAGGCTCCGCCGAAGGGCAGAGCCTCGTTCGGGGAGGTTGACCAACCCGATCCCGTTTATACGGATTCTACGGGCATTTTTTTACTGTAAGACATTGGAATAGTGATACTTGTCGTGACAACATAGGTCACTCATATTCATTACTAATACTTCTACTTCTTTTGTACATATTTCTGTTTGTAATATATCCGTGCTATTCCATCCCTGTGTTCGAGTTATTCTTCATGGGTTCTACCTTGGACCATCACCGTGGTGCAAGGAACCTGGACCATAACAGAGTAGAAGTAGACTTTAGAAAGAACCGGAAACCCAATCCTAAACAGGAAACAAGGAATAAACTTCCACTGCTGTTCAAACGGCTGGGAGGAGTGTGAACCGGGCGATCCGCGATCTACTATTTTTGGCCGGACTGCTGTTTGGAAATGCTTGTTGATAGCCCGCATATTCACTGTCGAATTAAAGTCGGAAGATTGCAAACGTCCGAATCTTGAGAAAACAAAGTTGATTAATTTCACAGAATATTCAGGAGCGTTATCCTTTTGGTATATTGACAGTTTAGGATGAAGAATTTGTTGGCTAAATGAAATGAGGAGCTTCTTTGTAATGACTATAACATTCATTTCAGTGTAAGTCTGAACTCCCCGATAAGGCCCAATTAACAGCTGATCTAAAAAAATGAGCTATAATCGGCTGTTAACTGTTAATAAGGAATGGCTAATTTTAACGCATCCCAAGCAAAATAGTTATTATTAATCTGAAAGAAACCTTTTCACCTACCATCAGCATGGCTGATGCTAACCACCAGGAGAGTGACTCGTTGTGCCTTCTCAGGCTAACGTTTTCCGCTGACATGAAATGGAACGATTATATTGAATCAATTGCTTGGTCGGCTGCTAGCAATGTTGCTTACTATTTCGTGCGAGACTATTTTTCTCTCCAGAATCTATCTTACAAATTCGTAAATCTACGATTCGTCCATGCATTGAGTACTGCTGTCACATCTTGTCTGGTGCTTCTGCTATAAAGATTCTTGATAAAATCCAAAGAAAAATCTGCAAGGTCATCTCGCCTTCAGACAATTTCCCACAGCTTACTTGTGCTTTTCTATAAATTCTTTCATGGTAACCAGGTGTCAATGCACAGGTCTGTGCATATGTCTATAGATTTGTGCAGCTATCAATAAGTTTGATATATGTTATATCTATGTGTGTGTTTGTGTTTCTATTGAGTGCCTTTGTGTATAAGTATGTTGTGTATATGTCGGTGTTAATGGTGTGTTTATGTGCTGTGTTAGATCAAAATTGACAATGCCAAACGATTTGCCAACTTCAAGAGAGTCTGTAAATTAAACCGACGAAAAAACAGATTGGCCAATTACTTCTCATCCGCATCTTTCTATCGAAACTAGTTTGCGTCATCTTCAAAACATTGGCATCTGATTTTCGTCAGTTGAATTGCTCGACTGGCTTATCTTGACCCAATTGTCTATTCTTCTTTTTCGTTCTCTTTTTCTTTTTCACTTTTTGCCCTTCTCGAAATGAATCCGGCTTTGAGCCACACATTCATCAGTATTCGAAATCCATCAAAGTGAAGAACGTTTATGGCTTGAAAGATTCCAGTTTATCCTTGAGAAAGATCGAGTTTTCTTTAAGTAATTCCCGCTAAATAATCATTATATATACATTATATATTTTCCAGATTATTAAAAGCAAACGAAAAATTGAACCCAAATGTTCAGAATCTCTCCTAACTGAAATCGTATTTAATTCCAAATATATTTAAATTAAATACGAATCTCGATAACACTCATTCTAAAATAACAGGCGACAAAGAAAACAACAGATAGATAGATAGATAGATAGATAGATAGATAGATAGATAGATAGATAGATAGATAGATAGATAGATAGATAGATATGAACAGAGTGAGAAAGATAGGGAATGAACGATAGATATGTTGCGGGGCCGATAAGGATGTCGCCCCCGCAAGCGAAGAAAAGGTGAGAAACAGCCAAGACAATGAGAGGACAAACACGGATGTTTATGGAACAATAAATGTCGAATTTATTTTGTTCAAAGTGTAAAAGAGTGTACTCTGGAGAAATGTATTGGATTCAGTGTCGGGTCCAATATGAACGGTTTCCTTCAGGGGAAGTTGATTCGGTTGAGACGAGTGTAGGGTTTGGTCGGCGGCGATAGCAGGTCGACTGCCGGATCGGATAGTTGACAAAAGCTGGTTGGTCGAAATCGCACGTAGATTTGTTGAATCGGTTAGGACGAAATCCCTAAACAGGGCCGAGTCAGAAAGGTGATACAACTTCCCAGGTGGATCAACCGCGCTGACGGGATCGCGACGAAGTGTAACAGTAGACGAAGGCGGAGTACCTAAACAGGGCCGAGTCGGAGTAGTGATACGACTTCCAACCACGGAGACGGGATTCGCGCCGATGTGTATCACTTGACGAAAGCGATAGTCCCTAAACAGGGCCGAGTCAGAGAGGTGTTACGACTTCTAGGGCAGATCAACCGCGGTGACGGGATCGTGCCGAAGTGTAGCACTTGAAGCTGGAGTTAGAGAGGCGATACGTCTTCCAGGGCAGATCGACCGCGGAAACGGGATCACGCCGAAGAGTATTCTCTCGACGAAAGGCACCGGAGGCTCACAAAGGTGGCATACTACACTTTGATCCCGGTATTTACTTGACCCCCACTGAGTCAGGTTGTGACACAAGGTCGGTTTTTAACGTGGGGCCCCGAGTGTTTTCACCCGGGCCGCTGGTCTTGGTTGGTCATAGCTTGTCCAAGCTGGTCACAGCTAGTCTTGGCTGGTCTTAGCTTGTCCAAGCTAGACGTAGCCATGATACCACCAGCACAGTGACGAATCCCTACACCAGGTAAGTATCGAGTGAAGCTCTCAGCCAGAAGGCCGTGGATTTACTTGACCTCCCACACGGTCAGGTTGTGACACAAGGTCGGTGTTTAACGTGGGAAGGGAGGGGGTGTTGACCCGAGTGTTTCCACTCAGGTCGCTGGTCTTTGCTGGTCATAGCTTGTCCAAGCTGGTCTTAGCTGGTCATACCTAGACGTAGCCGCGATACTACCAACGCAGGGACGAATCCCTGCGACCGGCCTGTATCAGTGATCGAATCTCAGCCTAAAGGCGATCATTCAGCGAGTAATCTGCGAACAGATACTACACTTTGATCTTAGCCAAAAGGCCGTGGATTTACTTGAGCTCCCACACGGTCAGGTTGTGACACAAGGTCGGTTTTTAATGTGGGAAGGGAGGGGGAGTGGACCCGAATTTTCTCCCGGGCCGAAGTGCTTTGGCTTTAGCTGGCCTTAGCTTGTCCAAGCTGGTCAGAGCTGGTCATAGCTAGTCATAGCTGGTCATGGCTGGTCTTAGCTGGTCATAGCTTGTCAGAGCTGGTCATAGCTAGTTAGACGTAGCCGCGATACTACCAGCGCAGGGACGAATCCCTGTGACCGGCCTGTATCGGTGATCGATCCCGGCCTAAAGGCGATCATTCAGCGAGTAATCTGCCAACAGATACTACACTTTGATCTTAGCCAAAAGGCCGGGGATTTACTTGATCTCCCACACGGTCAGGTTGTGACACAAGGTCGGGGTTTAACGTGGGACGGGAGGGGGAGTGGACCCGAATTTTCTCCCGGGCCGAAGTGCTTTAGCTGGTCTTAGCTTGTCCAAGCTGGTCAGAGCTAGTCTTAGCTGGTCATGGCTGGTCTTAGCTGGTCATAGCTTGTCAGACGTAGCCGCGATACTACCAGCGCAGGGACGAATCCCTGCGACCGGCCTGTATCAGTGATCGATCCCGGCCTAAAGGCGATCATTCAGCGAGTAATCTGCGAACAGATACTACACTTTGATCTTAGCCAAAAGGCCGAGAAGCGATGAAGCACTCAGCCAGGAGGCCGACCAAGCGAGCGATCTGCGAACAGATACTACACTTTGATCCAGGCCACCAGGCCGAGCAGCCTGGCTTTGGGCGAAAAAAGGGGCTAAGGATAGAGGGAGTAGAAAACCGTAGATATTAAATTAATCCCTAGTTGTTCTATGTATGAAAAAGGCGCTGCCTAATCCGATGCTTATTAGGTAGGGTTTGGACTTAACTATATTGGCCGGTTGTCCAGTTTTTGCATGCTGCACGACTTAAATCGGTGAGATCAGGTGTTTGTGAAGGTCAAGGTCGTTTTACTAGAAGCGGCTAATGGCGGCCGCGACAAATATATAATGATCAGAATGATACAGATAGATATACATGAACAAAATTAGATAGATAGATAGATAGATAGATAATTATGAATAGTGTCGAAATTTTATGTTGTTCTGTTTTTGTTCGGGTATATTCAATTGTTTCGGCCAATAACAGAAACTAAATGTTTTCAGTACGATAAAAACAAAAGATGTGTTAATTATATATTGAAGTTACATTTCAACTTTAAATGTTTAATTTAATTTAAATATGTTGAATTGAATTTAATATAGCTTGTTTAGATAGATAGATATTTTGGTAGCAATGTTTAATTCTATAACTTCAGTATCTCTAACATTATACAGTGAAAATTCCAGATAAAAATCCAGTAATTGCGCGCGTGAGTGCACACGCGTGTATGTGTGTGCGTTTCCTGTCTTTTTTCTTCAATAATTTGATTAATAACATTTTTCCAGTGAGACTTTAAAAACGTAAATTAGTTCGGTTTCGTATCTGCAAGTTTAAAAATCGTTCCATAATATTTCAATGGAGTAAGTAAGACCTTAAAACAAGCATAAAAAATCAAAGCAAGTCGAAACATATCAGAGTCAACAAGATTAAGAAGGAATAATACCGATGAAAATTTTATTAAATCAGTTAATTAAATTTTCGATCAGGTTTATTTCTAATTTTATTATTTATCTAAATATGACGCCAACCAATTAACAGGATGCAATCCTTGCCTTCGATATATCGCGTTAAAAATGGACAACAGTTTTATAAGTTGTAATAAAGGGACACTTTAGGTCACGCAGTCTTTTCAAAGGTTCTTTTTCTTTTTGAAAATATTTAACAATACATTTGTGCTATTTCCGACATATAGACATACAGACAGACACTCTTTCATTTATTTATTTGTTCATACGACATAGGTTTCCATAAAGAAATAAAAGTAGTGAACATGTTGACTCTTAAATGGTTTTCTTTTCTTTTTTTACTAATGGTCATCCAATAAAAGGCTCAAGAGCCACTTAAGGTAGAGGTTTACCGAAGGAAATTGTTGTATTATCGATAAGGGTAAGGGCTAAGAAGTGCAGCTTACGAGGATATTTGGAAAAGATAACGGTTAATCCTAGTCTTGAAGAGTTTAAGTTTTGGCCGGAAGGTATCCTCTCTTTTTTTTACTTCGTGATAGTTCACTCAATACGAGACCGAAGGCTCACTCAAGTTTGAAGGTTACTAAGATAGATTGTAAGGGAGGGTGAAGTGAGAGAATATTATGACGACGAGTAGGATAGATATCGGTTGACCCTAGACTTCAAGTGACCAAGATTGTCGTTATCATGGAAGCATTCTCCCGGGAGTTTGTTCCACAAAATAACAGTTCCGGTGAAAAAGTTATCTGACTGGAGCACGGACGGAAGATGGACGTTTTACCACCATGAACACGGGCCTAGCGGGTCCTAGCTGTGAAGGCCCGAGTTGAATGTAACTCGTCTGAACATCTGCTATAGTAATAGCGATATGGGTGGTGAAAAGCTGGCGGCATTTCATTTGTGCGTTGCAGGGTGGAGAATGATTCGTCGCCCACAGGGTCACATAAGCGCTTTTGAGCTTTGTCAGGGCAGTGAAGATTTGGCAACACCAGACAAGATATGGCAACAACAATACTCCATTCTTGATCAGATCTGACGCTGGCAGCGGGAGTTGGGTATTTTCTGGGGCGATACAATGAAGCGTCCATTCTTCTTCATATCTTTTGCGGTGGGGCGAATAGACGCATTCCATTTGACATCGGGACTGAGAGCTGTAGCTCCCGTGGGCGTTCGAGACAAGTAGCTTCTTTAGTGCTATGATCACTCATCAAGACGATTTTATACTGGAAACATTCAGCATTTATCGGCCGCTCTCGGTTGAAATTATAAATTATTTGTTTTAAAAGTTTTTTCAGAAAATTATACTTCTTAAATCACTTCTATTGCTCTTTCTAAGAGAATTTTTTCTTCCAAACCTTTTCGTTAAGTTAGTGTGAAAAGTTAATATCTTGACTATATCATTATTTTCTCTTCTATAAGAATGGTCTGAAAAGTTCATAGGCAGACTATAAAGGAATGATGCTAGAGATGCGAAATCCATTTCAATTCTTCTTAACAACTGTATTGTTTATTTCCAAGTAGACTGACATCAGTCAGTCAGTGATGTGCCATGCGTGATACACGCTTAGACGATCATGTATCTTTCGATACATGACTGCCGAGGCAGCAGATTGCCATTTCTTTCTGCAGTAGACCAGTTGCCATCCAAGGTTATAGAACCCGGTCTGTCCTGCTATTTACCCATATATGGGGAGAAGAAGAAAAGGATTCATACCTTTTCCAAAGGTATTAGCACGTAAGTGAATGTAATGGATTCGACTGGAATTCGAACTCGGCTTTCCGATTCCTCAATCTGAGCCGCTATCCAAGACTTCAAAAGTAACCAATAGTGACTTCTCTTAAAAATGGACAGAATTTGACATCGTTGTGTTGTCAAGTACCTACAGAAAGTGTTTAGCCCCCGACGGGCTTTCATGCTGACATGATTGCTACATTTGGGGATGACGCACCAGCTTTATTAAGAGTGCAAAAGTGGGGAGCTGAGGGAGGGTCTTGAAGATGACTCAAAGTTTCAATGTCCTGCAACTGCCACCAACGAGGAAAACATAGCTCGCGTCCACCACATGGTGATGGAAGACAGACAACTGACCAGAAATCAAATAGCCAATTCTATTAGCATATCCCATGAGAGAGTTGAGAATATTCTGCACAAAGAACTTGGCACGACGAAGGTTTCTACTCGGTGGTGCCATGTCTTTTGACGCCTGATCAAAAACGCACCAAACTGATCACATCACGGGAAAATCTGACATTGTTTGAGACAGTTTCCAGCTGGTTTCATTGAACGTTTCCTAACCCAGAATGAGTGTTGGGTTCATAACTTTGAACCAGGGGCAAAGAGACAATTCATGCAGTGTAAATTATCCTCTTCTTCACGTGGGGCAAAGAGACAATTCATGCAGTGTAAATTATCCTCTTCTTCACGTGCTCCAAAGAAGGTCAATGCCGTTTCATCTGCAGGGACGGTGATTGCTTCAGATGCAAAAGGCATTGTGTTTATTGACTATCATCAAAAGAGAAGCACTGTCAATGGAGAGTACTTTGCCAACCGTCTGAGGCAGTTGTGAAAGGTTATCAAAACCAAACGGCCAGGAAAACTGACGAAAGGGGTCATTAGGACTATGCTTCAGCACAGTCGTCTTTGGTTTCCATGGCTGCTGTGCGGGACTGTAGCTTTGAAGTGGTTGATTAACTTCTCCATTCTCCTGATTTGGCTCCATCTGACAATCATCTGTTCTCCAACATGAAAAAAAAAACATTTGACTAGCAACCAGTATGACAGTGATGCTGACGTTTTATCTGCTGTCGACCTTTTTGCCCAACAAGAAGGATGACAGTTTCTTCACCAATGGGAACCAAACACTGCAACATGAAAGAACTTATGTGGACCACAATGGGGTGGGGTGGGGGATTATGTTGAAAAATAATCCTTATTTGGTCAAATTCCATGAGAGTATCTTTTGGTCAGCCTATGAAGTTTTCTGCCGAACCTCAAAGTTAAATGTGTTACCCATTTTTGTTGTTATTGTTGGAATCGTTCCAGTGATGTGGATTGTGTTACCATTTGTTTCGTTAGAGACTTTAACATTTATAGATTAATTCGCTTGAAGCCATTGAAGTGTTTCTGAGCGAGTTAGGGGTCATATATGGTATCCATGCCACTGTCGTATTTATGTTAAGCTTTTTTTCGTAAAGTTGGTGTTTTTTGTCCATTTTTTAATCATATTCAAATATTTATATATATATATATATATATATATATATATATATATATATATATATATATATATATATATATATTCTATATTATGTGTAGAATGTCCGACAGAAAAAAATCAATAAGGTCAGTACTCTTCCAGTTGTGTTTAACTATACGGTTCATAAAATTATTCAATCGGAAACTATTAAAAAATATTCCCTCGACCAAAAATCAATCAGTATATAGGACAACATTTTCGTATGTTTTTTTTTTCTATTAAGCATAGCTTAAGTGTGGCACAAGGGCAAAAGTAGGAAGCAACCCAGTGAGGATCGAATTCACTACTCAGTCGTAATAGATTTAGCTCGGCAATCTTGCTAACCATTACACTATGTTGAAGCGCCCTAACGTTTTCGTATGACATCAAAATCAGTGTTTAATTTTCTTGTATTGATAAAAGCAGCTGCCATTATAGTCTTGAGTCAATATTTGGATAGGATCGGCTTTTACTTCCAACCAATGGGTTTTTTATTTTATTTCTATTTCTATTTGGAACCTTCAACGATTTTTCCTATCGATCGAAATTCGGTGGCTTGGAACATGACAAATATTTACAAAGCTGAAAAATTAAAAAAAAAAATAAAATAAAATAAAAAGGATAAAAAATAACTTGCTGTCCGATTTGATGTTGCAATCTTAACTAACACATTCAACCAGACTTCTCTACATATATATTGATAAAATTAAATCGACCGTCAGAATTCTAGATCCTCAAGGCAGTCTGACTCGAGAACAGCAGCTGAAGTCGAGCTGAAAGCGAAAGTCGGTGCAGAAATCCCAAGGCTAGGATAACGTTAGTAACGAACGATATTGGTTTCATGAAAAAACAGCGTCTTTCTGCCAAATGATTACATTTTCTTTTACTCTTGTTTATATAACTGCATATCAGTTGATCTGCCTATATTTCTGAGGCGAGGTATTGAAACTATTTACATCGTTCGGACTGCTATCCTCAACTTTATTGTCATATTCACGACGTTTCAGCCGTTGTACGTTTCGACCTTCTTCAGGATCTGACTATATTTCTGAGATGAGGTATTGTTAATATTTGCACTACATCATTAGGACTGCTGTAATCATCGTTATTGCCATATTCACGACGTTTCAGCCGTTGTACGCTCCAACCTTCTTCAGGATCTGACTATATTTCTGAGATGAAGTATTGTTACTATTTACACCATTTGCATCGTTAGGACTGTTGTCCTCATCTTTATTATCATATTCCCAACGTTTCGGCCGTTGTGCGCTCCGGTCTTCATCAGGATCTGTCTATAATTCTGAGACAAGGAATTTTAACTATTTAGACTATTTATATCGTTCGGACTGTTGTCCTCGCCGTTATTGCCATATTCACGACCGTTGTATGCCTTCTTCAGGTGATATACGTGGGGATTCCGAGCTTAACGCCAAGGACACTTGGTCCAGTGGATAAAAGTATTGGTTGAGTAATCCAAAAAGTGACTTGATCCAAAGATTTGTCAGTTCAATACCTGACCACAACAGATGGAAGAAAAACTTGGAGAATTGAGTTACTGAAGAGAATTAACTGAAACTGGGGTATCTCAAAAAGGCATGGCACGTGAAATTAGAACAATATATACCCCCGTGGACTAAATAAAGGGCTCGGATCGAAATTCCAGCGTATATCACCTGAAGAAGGCGAGAGCGTAAAACGGCCGAAACGTTGTGAATAAAGATGAGGACAACAATCCAAATGATGTAAATAGTGTAAATTGCATATCAGTTATGTAACTAATTAAGATCCTATGTCTTGCAGCAGGTCTCTGCCCATGCCACACAAGCAGGAGAACCCAGTCATGGCTGTCAGACAATTTCTGCGACTACATCACCCCTTACATTTGGCGACCTAACTTCCCAGACTGAAACCCCCTTGATTATTATGCGTGGACACAATTGAGCGAGAGACCAACAAAATTCGTTGTAACAGCAAGATGAATTGAAGGCAAGGATTATAGCAACATTCACCAACTTAAACAAGGAGATCGTCCCGAAGAGTTGCAGCAGATTCCGAAGTCGTCTGGAGGTTGTGGTTGAAGCCAATTGTGATTTTATTGAATAAATTTACTCTTTAATCTTTCAAGATATTGTAATTTTGGTAAATATATCTGTTAAAATGAAATGTCAGTGTTATTTTTATTTTTGTGTCATTTAGACGACAATTTATCTATCGCGCCCTGTACAAGACGTCATATGTAGATGGCTGCCACGATCTTTTGACTCATACCGGGGATGATATGCAGCGCTTCGTGGGCCAGTGTTCGCACTACTCTTGGACATACTATAAGTCTCAACAAAACTGTAATGATGCATTAGCCTGAATCGAGAAAGCCTTATATGGAGCCAAATATATTTGTATACAATAAGCGTTGTTGACGACTGTTTATCTTGATAGCACCTTATCGAGAACATGCTTACTGAACAATGAGGTTGCATGGGGAATCCAATTCCGTAAGTTGGAGTGGCGACTATGGAAACAGTGTAAAATTTAGAAAGTGACTAAATGTAACACCGTATCCTCACCGCACTGGACCCACGCACTCTACAAGACCGGCTGTTGGTCCGATATGGTCCAGTATTATAACTTAGACACAAGTCTCCAGTTCCCAATGTCAAATTCGAAGCCACCATCCAGCCACATTGTGATTGTTTTGATCCTGGATAGTGGTCATCATATCATAGAAATCCGGAAGCTCTCCATTGGTCCACCTGCGAGTTCGTCGGGTGAGAAACGGGTTAACAGAAAAATAAATATAACCGAGTCGATTCGATTTTGAAAGGACAAAAGTTTTTTTATATATATAAAAGCAAACACACAAAAAAAAATAATTCTTGTTGCACAAGGTTGAATGTTTCTTGTATGTGAACAATAACCTCACAAACACAAATACTTCGAATAATTTCGGTAAAGGAGAGATATAGTCTTTTTTTCACACACTTTTTTGGCCTGTTCTTAACTCAACTACTACAATTACTATTCGATGTTCTCATTCTCAGTAGTAGTAATAGTAGTAGTATTAGTAGTAGCAGAAGTAGCGGTACTTATATGCTAGCGGCGGTATTTCGCTTCTTCGCCCCCAGCTTCAGTAACACACAGCGGGCGCTTCCCTTTCAATCTCTGACGTCTCTCCACTCAGTTCGACTGCATTCGAAGACAGATGAACCCAAAACTCTCTCTCCTTCGGTTGGCTCGCCTCTTTATTAAGAGAACCGGCCTCGCGTGTCCCAGGATGGTGACGTATATGTTTTTCTAGTGCGAACGTACTGACATATTACCAAAGTACAACTTCACTCCTCCGAGAATAAACAATTTACTTTTTCATCAATTGGTTTCCAAGGTTCACAACAAGACGCTATTGTTTATCATCTCGCTATTAATAATTCTGTCGCTCTTTGTAAACTACAGAGACTCTTTCTTTAAAAATAAATTCTAGATCAAAACATTCTTAATTTTAACTTCGATTCTTATAGTGTCAAAATCCATTTCTTTTTTTAAAAGTTCTAAATTATTATTGTTTCAGTAATTTTCTATTAGTAATCTGATATCCTTTGTACACTTACAAAAAGATTGTATTTCGTGTTCTAAATTAACTTTCTGTAACATTTACATTTCAAAGTCTTTACAGCATATTAACATCTTGGTTATTCGAAAACGCTTCACTTTCACTTGGTGTTTTCTATTTTACAGTATATCTTCGTTTATTATCATTATTATTATTTCAGGGGTGATATCGCCCCTGACACAAAGAAAGGTGTACCATGTTTGTGTCATAACGTCGTTACTGTATGCATGTGAAACGTATATTGTCTGTTGTAATCACTTGAAGCAGCCCGAGCGCTTATATCAACGATGCTAGTGCCGAATAGTTGGAATCAACTCGAAAGCGCATACCAACGAAGTAGAAGTGACTGAACAAAGTACGACAGCATTGAAGCAATAATTCTCAAACATAGGTTGCGTTAGAGTGGGGTCATTCGGTGCATATGAGCAGTAACAGGGTTCCTAAGTAGCTTTTGTGTGGAGAGCTTGCTCTAAGGAAAGCAACCAGCCCATAAGCCAAAGAAGCGTTATGAAGTTAATTTGAAAGAATCACTGAAATTTGCAAACATCAGTACGGGTGTTCATGCAAATGGCACAAGGTGGAAGAAGTTTATGATAGGAAAGTTGCCTTGAAGAGTTCTCGGATAGCAAACAGAAAACTGAAGTACCCGAAAGTCTTATGATCTGGAACCTCCCAAATATGTAGGTGACAGGCAGGACCTCACCTGCGATGTTTGTGGTAGTCGTAAAGCAGGAAAATTAAGTCATATGAGAAGTCATCATACCAGTTCACCGACAAATTAAGAATCGTTGTTAAATACTGGGTATTCATGTTATATTTGTAGAAAAGTGTATAAGTCAGTTGTTGAGCGAGAAAAGGCACACTATTCCTGGGTATGACGATAAATTACATCCGGCAGCAAGATCTCTGATCGGGAGATTCGAGGTTTTAATTTCTGTTATTCACAGGTTCATCTTTACCCGGGGTGGTAGCACCTGTTAGGGTTCCAACTATGGACTAATAGCGAACCTCAAAACAAAACACCATGAAAGTATAAATATACTTCCGGTTTCAAGCTTTCCAGCCAACTTTAATCTTCAATCTGTTTTTCATTCTTCCACACCCAGTAACCACTTGTAGCTTTACTGCCTTGCTTGAGATGAACTCGTTTAAAAAACATCATGTCTATGTGTATGCGTGTATGTATATATGTATATGTATGTTTATGTGCTTATACATGTATATGTACGCGTGAATATACATGTATATGAATGTATACACGCGTGACGAAGTGGTTAGAATGTTAACGTTCCAACCATGAGACGCTTGCTTGATTTATCAAGGAGGTCATTTCTCGGTCCAGAGAGACAATCTCTGCGTGCGATACGGTTGGGGAGTGTCTAAAAACCATGCCACTAATTGACACAAATGCCAAAGTCGTCGTGACCGAGGATTTGAACGTAATAGCCTTGCTGATCACGCATACGGACATGTGCAATATCTGACAGAAACTGTAACTAAAGTTTGCTAAACATTTTTGCAGTATAAACCACAGCTTGGTTCTGTGGGTGTGGAAAAAATCCAACGCCTGAAACAGGGATTAGCTAGCGCCATCCTAACAAAGATTATATATATATATATATATATATATATATATATATATATATATATATATATATATATATATATATATGCGTGAAAGACAAAAAGAACAAAGAAAGTAAAAATATATATGCAAGCGTACATAGACGAGGGTGCAAAATTGAGTGTTAGTATGTTATCTGCATGAGATTCCACAGAAAGAACTGCTTTAAGGTTCTAATTTCTGTATGTACGTAATAACGCCTTTGTGTTTTGCAGGGTGGCCCTGTTTTATACTCAAATTACATATTTCTTTGTATGCTGAAAAACCGATTGATTTTTAATGTTTACTTCTTTGCAGCTGCACACTGTGCAAATCAAATTCAAGTATCTGTGTGCATGAGTGCAAGAAAAACTGCTGTTTCAAAATTGCATATCTCCATTTTCTATGCTTGCATAGGGTCATTGTGAATTAGAGCCGCCACACATAGCGCGCATGCGCGTGTTTGTTTGTGTGCGCGCGTTGCATTTGCGCAAAATGGAAAAGACATGTTGTCAGATTGGTTGACAAGCGTAGCAATCGTTATGCAAATGGATCTTTGAAATTGTTTATATGATTATATAAGAGTCGATATGTAATTAATTTAGTCTGCTATTTCAAATGCTTTCTTTCTCGCCGATTAACTTTTTATTTGTATTCACGAGTAGATATTAATCGGGCCATGAGATGGAAAAATGAAAGGAAGGTTAGAGGAAAAGAGATGAACAAATGAAGACAATATTTCATCAACAAAATCTCAAAATTCAATAACGAATTTTAAAAAACAAGAAACAACCTTTTTATCAATTGCTTTTTTGCTTATTCTGAGATGAAAAGAAATTTGTAATGATCGAAATATTTTCTTTGAAATAAAATCTTTCATCTTTTCCTACTAAATCATTCATGTTAACAAAGTATTAAAATGATTTTCACAGCTAAAAATATAATAACACCAACAGTCAGTCTATATTTCTGAGATGAGGTGTTGTAACTATTTACACTATTTACATTATTCGGACTGTTGTCCTCATCTTTATTTATTCACGACGTTTCGGCCATTGTACGCTCGGGTCTTCGTCAGGATCTGTCTATATTTCTCAGATGAGGTGTTGTAACTATTTACATTATTCGGACTGTTGTCCTTATCTTTATTGTGATATTCACGTCGTTTCGGCCATTGTACGCTCCGGCCTTCTTCGGGATCTGACTATATTTCTGAGATGAAGTGTTGTAACTATTTACACTATTTACATTATTCGGACTGTTTTCTCATCTTTATTTATTCACGACGTTTCGGCCATTGTACGCTCGGGTCTTCGTCAGGATCTGTCTATATTTCTCAGATGAGGTGTTGTAACTATTTACATTATTCGGACTGTTGTCCTTATCTTTATTGTGATATTCACGTCGTTTCGGCCATTGTACGCTCCGGCCTTCTTCGGGATCTGACTATATTTCTGAGATGAAGTGTTGTAACTATTTACACTATTTACATTATTCGGACTGTTTTCTCATCTTTATTGTCATATTCACGATGTTTCGGCCATTGTACGCTCCGGCATTCGTCAGGATCTGTCTATATTTCTTAGATAAGGTGTAACTATTTATGCTATTTAAATTATTCTGACAGTTGTCCTCATCTTTATTGTCATATTCACGATGTTTCGGCTGTTGTACGCTCCAGCCTTCTTCAGGTGATATACGTTGGAATTTCAAACCGAACCCTTTATTTAGTCCACATGGTTAGATTGTTCTAGTTCCACATGCCATGCCGTTTCTGGATACCTCAGTTTCAGTTAATTCCCTTTAGTAACTAAACTCTCCAGGATTTTGTTCGAGTCAAGTCACTTTCAGGATTACTTCAATCAACGCTTTGGGAAATAAAGGATACGGTGCAAAATTCCAACTTAGAAGAAGGCTGGAGTGTAGAACGGCCGAAACGTCGTGAATATGACAATAAAGATGAAGACAACAGTCCGAACAATGTAAATAGTGTAAACACCAACAGTGTTTAATAGAAATATATAATATTTTTTGTCTGAACTTTTTAGATGATGAATTATCATAATTCCGACTGCTGTTTTCATTTTGCGAGACCGGAAGACACAATGTTTTGATTACAACAACAGGTTAAGGATGCTAGTCTGGACATTTTTTTTATATTCCGTGTCTCGTCAGAATGTAGGCGATTATGACTTTCACACTATCTTTTAATACAGGCTTCGGCAGAAATACGGCCCACATATACCTCCCAGAAATACCTGGTAAGACATTAGTGTTAATAGTGTCTTTGTCTAGCTAATGCCTTACCATTATGTAGGGAGGTATTTCTGGGAGGTATATGTGGGGGTATTTCTGGGAGGTATATGTGGGGAGGTATTTCTGGGAGGTATATGTGGGGAGGTATTTCTGGGAGGTATATGTAGGGAGGTATTTCTGGGCGGTATATGTGGGGGTATTTCTGGGAGGTATATGTGGGGGTATTTCTGGGAGGTATATGTGGGGAGGTATTTCTGGGAGGTATATGTGGGGAGATATTTCTGGGAGGTATATGTGGGGGTATTTCTGGGAGGTATATGTGGGGGTATTTCTGGGAGGTATATGTGGGGGTATTTCTGGGAGGTATATGTGGGGGTATTTCTGCTGCAGCCTGTATTTGTGAATTGCTTACGGTGACTTTTCCTTTCGCCTTCTTCACGGTTTTAGAATTCGGTTTTGTCTTCCTAGACTGGCTACCATCCAGAGCTCCATCTGCTTTCATATTTAACCTATAGCTGGTGGTGGTAGGGATTACTGCCTTCATGCCTTTCTCGAGGGTATTAGTGCAATGTTGACTACACTGGGATTTGAACTCGGCTCAATGTTCCATTTTCATTGACATTGCTCAGAATTTATCAAAAAGTAGAATAGAAATTATCAAAAGATGGAATAGGAATTATCAAAAAGTAGAATAGGAATTATCAAAAGATGAAATAGGAATTATCAAAAAGTAGAATAGGAATTATCAAAAGATGAAATAGGAATTATCAAAAAGTAGAATAGGAATTATCAAAAGATGGAATAGGAATTATCAAAAAATAGAATAGGAATTATCAAAAGATGAAATAGGAATTATCAAAAAATAGAATAGGAATTATCAAAAGATGAAATAGGAATATAAATCTTTGAACGTCCATTCCCAATTCTTCTTCTGTTTTATCCTAAATATTATTAAACCAGTGGGTAGATAGCAGGACAGACTGGGTTCTATAGCTTCGGATGGAACCGGTCTAGGAGAAGGAATTCAAAACCTCCAACTCTTGGTAAAATAGTAAGGCAATCTGGGCTCTTTAGCCGTGGTTGGCAACCAAACAAGGAGAAGGGCAACTTTGAATTCAAATCCGGAGCCGGAGTTCCTAAGACAATCTGATGCCATGATCAATTTCGTTCCGTGAAATCCTGCGATGACGCCGGTGCCAAGCTGCATTGGCATCTACCTTTTCCACTGGCGTGAAGTGGGGAGACGTACTACATGAACAACTGCCGATCTCTCCTTTAAAAAATACTCTTCCCAATCCTACGCCCTGGTGAAGCTTTAACTTTTCGGGCGCAGATCTCTCGTGACCGACGGATATGCTATACTGATTGTTAAACTAAAAATTCGATCTTATTTTATAAGTATATATGTTATCCGGTCATTTAAGGGGAAATAGCGTAAGGATTGAGGGAGAGTGCTCACCATTTTGGTGTTAACTAATTTCTATACATAGTTTCTTTTAAAGGATATATTTTAAAAACATTACAATCGAAATAACCAAAGGGAAATAACATTTGCTTAATTTTATGGCACCGAGAAAATGAAAAGTGTTATGTAGCTTAGGAGTTGACTCCAGATGGCTAAAGGCCAAGAAAAGTAGACATACCATTAAGACGAAAAAACTGTTACGTGAAGCAATCTATGCAGTAATGACAGCCTTTCCTAATTTCATCTACCCCTTGACCTTGTTTAAAATTCGAATTTCCGGTTTGTAAGTTTATTTCTGCTACGAACTTAACGCCGTTTTAAGAGAGCTATTTTCTTAACTTTAGCCGGTTTTTTTTTTTCTAATTTCTCTCTCCCCAAAATACCACTGTCTTATCAATATTTGCTTTTTTCTACCTACTTTTATATACGTAACAAATTAAACTAAGCACAACTATTAAAGGAGGAAAGATTTTCGCGGATTTTCACGTCGTTCTGGGGTTTTTTTGTCCAAGTCCATAAATTTGTTTTGCTCATTCTAAGTGTAAAAAAAAACATTATATAAAATGTACTATTTTTTATCTATAATGTTCAATGTGTTAAAGTGATATAACTTTTAACAAGAAAAACCTCAAGTTGTTAAAAATTGCCGCAAAACATTTATTTAAGATGGAATGATCTATTATGACATGTCTCTAATTTGGATTTGAGATCAATTGTATTTATTTTGAATTTTTCTAGTTAAATTGTTCACCTTTATTGCATGTGGCCCATTACTGCACATAATTAGGTTACAATAAAAATCGTATTTTATATTAATATTACTTTATGAATATTGAGATGTGGTAGAGTGGGGAGCGTATCATAGATTCGCGGGGAGGTATAATAGATTCGGAGGTGGGGTGAGCACAAGACCCTTACACCGACTCTGGCTACCGTAATATATTATATATTTTTCCATGTCTATTGTAGTCTTTTTTATTGAAATTTCCGTGCAGCACAGAATTGTGTTGGAAAAAGTTCGCATTTTACATGTACAGATATTTTCCATTTTTCTAACAATATTCACAGACTAAAAGAACAGTTAAGAAAGTGCATTTTATTTTGAACATTTTTATAGTATTTCTGGCAAAAGGTCTGTTTCCAAGATGTTTCAATGGGATTATGCTTTCTTAAACTGAGGAATAAGCCAGAGTTGATGACAGCGAAATGTCTTCACTTTTTTTAATACTTTATTATTACGAATCATTCAATATTTTATAACGACTTGCACACCGTATTATTGAAAAAATGATTCTATTTATCTTCTATAATGGCGTATTGATTTTCTCAAAGGATTTATCATTATTATTATTATTATTATTATTATTATTATTATTAACAGGGTATTTTTGCAGAAGTTAAGTGGGCATTTACTGAAGTAAATATGCGACCTGACTAAATATAAGATAGAGAAATAGTGAAAAATGAAAAGCTAACTGGTAGACATCAGCGTCACTATTTGGCATATCAGTTTACAACGGCAGAATTGAACTGTGTTGGCAATTTAACAATTATGATATTGGCAATGGCTGTGCAACAGAATACATAAACAAGGAACACGCTCGACTTTTCTCATAAAAAAAAAATACTAATTAATTGTAAATGCCATCGTCTCCGTTAGACTAATTAGAACACGAGACTAATTCTGTTATACGCAACATTCAATCAGTCATTTATGTGCCATGCGTGATACACGCTTAAGCAATCATGTATCTTTCGATACATCACTGACGAGGCAGATTTTTTCCCGCAGCAGTTTGCCATTTTTTATGCGGTAGATCAGTTGCCATCCAAGGCTATAGAACCCGGTCTGTTCTTCTATTTGTCCATAGCTGGGGGGGGGGAGAAGAAGAGGATTCATACCTTTCCCAAGGGTATTAGCACCTAAGTGAATGAAATGGATCCGACTTGAATGCGAACTCGGCTCTCCGATTTCTCAACCCGAGCAACTATCCATTACTCCACCGTGCCATCTCTACGCAACATTATTCTTTATTAAACTCTAGGTTTACTGTGGTTACGTGGTTTTATGGCTTTCTCCGAACGTGTATTCCTCTTCTTCCCGCGAGGAGTTGACACTCCTCTTCGTCTTCTCTGTCGGGTGGGTGCTTATCTCTCTGTCATCGGCCGTCCCACGTGTGTACACACCAATCACATCAGTTCAGGCAGAGGGAACAAAAACTTGGATAAGTGAGTCACTAAAAGGGATTAACTGATATTTGGATAATAAAAAAAGGGCATGGCACGAGGAATTAGAACAATCTATTCCTGTCGACTAAAAGGGTTCGGTTCGAAATTCCAACAGATACCACCTGAAGAAGGTTGGAATGTACAACGACTGATTTCAAAAAGTATAAACATTGTAAATATATACCGGGTGTAATTGCAAAATTTTCCAAATCGTGTAACAGCATAATTGTTTATGTTGCTCTCCATGAGCAATATTGATGGTGGACATGAAAGTTTCTCTGTGGTGTCATTTCCTGTTCCAGTGTTTCACTGATTGGAGATCTTTTTCAAGAGCAGAAGCCAGGTTAACTCTGACGGATTTTAGCACATCAGCAGTAGACCAGGCAAAACGGAAGCCATATTGTTTGACGTAGAATAGGTTGTGAGAGGTAAGATACTTAACTACATCAGCATTGATTAAAGCAGTAGGAGACTAATAGGGTGATAGTTAGAGGGGTCAGAAGGTTCTCCAGAGTTCTTAAAAATAGGAACTGCAGAGGAGGACTTCCAACAAGCTGGAAAGCAGGAATCAGAGAGGCGATAGTTGTAGAATTTGGAAAGGACTGGAGCTAGCTGGGGAGCACATTTCTTTAGGACGATGGCTGGGATCCTGTCACTTCCGCCTGCCTTATGGGAATCTAATTTAGAAATAATGTCCGAGACCTGTGACGGAGTTATGCGCATATCACTCAGTAGAGCCTCTGTTCTAGAAGGGAAATCAGGTATGGGGACTTCAGTTAGGTCGGGTTTGTTGAGTTGGAAGAGAATTTCCGAGCAAAGCATTGAACCACATCTGCTGTCGATGTCAGGACTTCGAATTGATTGAATAGGGGAGGGATTGAGGGTTTGCTATTGTTCGGCACACTCTTGCAGAGCCGCCGGTAATCACTAGAACCGAACTTGCGAGAAATTCTGTTGGTAAGAGGTTCTCGGCTGGTAAGGGAGCGTAAAGAGATGTTTACAGGCACTGATCAGAGTTATCAAGAGGGCGGAGCTGCAATGCATGACATGAATCAGGGGTAGAGGTAAAAAAAGAGATCTAGAAAAAGAAGCTTGTCCATCAGGGCTACTGGGGAAACGCGTGGGGAAGTCCAACACTTGCGTGAGAGATTGAGTGATTAAGAAGTCAAACGTCTAGATTCCAGCGCGGTCAGTGACAGAGTGTTTAAGCCACCAGGCAGGGTGGGGGCATTAGAATCACCAAACACAAATATATTTCCAGACGGGTGTAAGGAGATGGCCTTGTCTGTTTTATCCGGAATACTATCTAGCGCGCAACAGTCATGAGAGGAAGGGGGACAGTAGAGAAAGAAGAGATAGCTGACTGAGTTAAGTAAAGAGAGAGAGAGGCGGGCGAAATATGTAAGAATGGTCTGGAGATTCAAGAGAGTTCCCTAGCCAGGCCATGCATGTAGACATTAGAGTTCTTCCTAAGGAGAAGAAGATAGTCAGGAATCAAGTTATCAGAGGCGGGGATTGAAGAGTTCAGATTAGTTTCATAGAGATCTAGAATGTCCGAAGACTTTTCGAAGCAAACGTTGGTACGGATACTACGAATGTTGGAGAAAAAAAGGTTGAGAGGTTTCGATGATTTTTGTTGAGCTGGTTTAGATTTTATATCTTTCGTATCTTAGTCATGAAGTTTTGTTTTGGTGAGGGTTAGGGTTAGGGTTAGGGTTAGGGTCGTAGTAGCAGTCGATTTTCAAATGTAACATGCACAAGAAGGGAATTGGCACAGACTGCAACATAGTCTGACCTTGAGGTTGCTCACTGGAGTCGTTTGCAAGGACACCCTTCCATGCACGATATGGCACTGCAAGAACACCGATATTATGCGACTGTTGATCAGAGCAACCTCTCAAGAAGCTACGCAAGAGCTCGAACTCCTAACTACCAGTCGGGAAAAGCAACCAGAAAACTACCAACCCGGTACTCTCAGTATAAAGAGACGTTGCTACCATCCATACATATCACAAAAAATTCATGACAGCACCACTATTAAGGCCTGAGAAAAAGAAAGGAACCGGGAACCCCTTCCCAAACAAGAAACAATAAAAAGTCTTAGTCATTATTAAACAAAACTATAAGCTAAAACCTATAATAATTATCACAAAATACATAGGAGAAACGTCAAGGAATCTAAATAAAGATTATATGAATGCAAAATGACATTTTACAAAATAAATAATACTTCAAATACGTTGGTTGCTCACCACAACGAGATTGACTACAATTTTAACATAAAAATGCTACTCTGATCAAAGGAGAAAATAATTCAGTATGACGTAAATGTCTAGTGAGTGCCTTTAATTGCAAAGTCATCTACAGTAAATTTGCGCCCTGGCTCTTACAACATTTCACCATTCCTGGCAGATCTTCTAATATCACAATGTTGAATAACTAAAAAAAAAAATGATAGAAAGAAAAAGACTTTAAAGGAATTCGGATAGATAAGAAAAAAAATCTGAAATTTCCAGCACCCCTCGTTCGTGCGCATGCGTAGTCCTAACAACATACCAAATTTTATCCGATGAAGTCCTAAAGGACGAAACGCGTCACAAGTGAACTTTTCCTCTTTGTCATATAATTTCCCCAATACTTTTCTCGATATATAAAAATATATATCTTTATCTCATATATATATATATATATATAGATAGATAGATAGATAGATAGATAGATAGATAGATAGACAGATATAGTTTTTATATATAGAGATATATAGAAAAAAAAAATATATATATATAGTTTTATATATATAGATATAAGTTTTTTTTAATATAATTCGGACCATTTTCCTGTTATTCGGTGAAAATTTTTATATAAATTTTTCAATTTCTGAAAATTGTTGGCTTTCATAAACCATTATCAGTATGCTTTTGTAAATAATGCATGTATATATATATATGTGTGTCTGTGTGTCTGTGTGTTGTTATATATATGTGTGTGTGTGTGTGTGTGTGTGTGTGTGTGTGTGTTGTTTTGGCATCTTTTTCAAATATCGCGTCACATAGAGAAAATTATATATAAAGTTTTCCATACTAGAGCAATGTTATAAAAATCTTTTTTTAAATCAGTCATTAATTTTTCTAACTTTGCACACTCACACCTACACGTGCGTCCACACACACACGCGCACATATATGTGTGCGTGTGTGTGTGTGGAGAGAGGGGGAGAGAAAGAGAATATCATTCTTTTATTGATGTCCATACCTAGTGACTTTAAAAATGCTTTCCTTTTATTTATTTCTTAAGTAATATTGTTGTTCTTATCTTCGTAGCCATAACAAATCATTAGCCATCATTAATTTCTGTATATTTGGGCTTGACTCACTTGCTTTCTCTCATACTTATCTGGTGTTTATTTTTAAACAGATTTTATTATTGGTGGCCAGCGTTGACGAGGTCAATGAACATTGAAGCAACTCACATGTTTGCTTCTACAGCGATTTACTTGAGAAGAGATTAATTTTTAATAGGTTCGAAATGCTGGATCGAGGTTTCTTTTTACATCTTGCCAGTTATATTTTAAGCTTCTTAAGATTATGTGTCGATGATGCAAATTGAAGAGCTTAATGTTATAAAGAGCTCCTTTTTTTATTTCTGTCTCTCTTCTCAATGAAGAGCTCCTTTTTTTTCATTTCTGTCTCTCCTCTCAATGAAGAGCTTCTTTTCTTTTTTTTCTGTCACTCTTCTCAATGAAGAGCTTCTTTTTTCATTTTTGTCTCTCCTCTCAACGCTTCAACTTATCTGCTGACTTCTGAAATAAATAATATGATATACAAGTGTTTCAATTTATTACACTTTTTCATAGTGTTTCTTTAATTGCTTATAGAAGGGACTCTCTTGTGGCGTGACGGCTCAGCGACGGAAAAGTTACATTTATTCTCGATTGCGATTTTAAACGTAACATACTTAAAGGGGTAACTTTTTAAAGATAATGCATGAAATATTTTTACATCAAAATTCATGCAATACAAGGCTCGTGAGCCACTCAGAGTAGAAGTCTGTTGTTAAAATGTTTATGTTGAATGTAGCAGATAGTGAAGATTATGAGGATAAGGAGGATAGATAACGATTGACCCTTGATTTGAAGAGGTTAAAATTGTTGTGTTTAGGGGAGCATTCAAACGGCAGTCTGTTTCACAAAGTAGCAGTTTTTGTGAAAAAGCAGTCTAAACGGAATGTTCTCCTTATATTTGGAATACGGGAGAAACAGGGATGATTCGATTTGCATGGAAGAAGCATAGCATGGTCTAGCAGTAAAGGTGTGAGCTGGTGGAATTCAAGAATAGAGATTAAGAAAGCAAAGTTTGCTTGTCGTTGCTCGCATGTTTGGTCCATAGTATTCACCGCATCCTTCCGTAGATTCACATTTATGTTGCCTCGAGTCTGTTCTTCATTTGTGAAGCGATTGTCCAATATTCCCTGCCACATAGGAGGGCGCTTGAGATACGCAGAAGTGAAAGATAATGTTGATATCGAATAATAAATAACTACTTTGAACTTAGAAAACTCCCAACAAACACTGCCCTTAGATATGGCCACATAAGCATAAAGGGCACCTGTTTTCTTTGTTGTTGTACAGCGTTTTCTTCTTTCTTTTTCTTTTTTTTTTGTTGTTTTATTTGAACGGTTGGAGGATAGATGAGCATCAAATAACAAAAATCAATTTCCCTTTCCTCCATGTTCGCCCTTAACGTAAAAACATTTACAAATTACAATCAACGCACGAATTGTATAGAAAGTTGCGTTGAAATGTCACCTTTCATAACATCAGTCACGTGTGAAACGGAATCACGCGTTCAAACGCTACCAGATGAAAAAGGCTAGGGACTTTTATTCCAACCTAATATTTTTACGGATCACAACATATAACATCTGGGTTTTTTTTGTTTTTGTTTTTCGTTTTTTTTAGCGGGGGGGGGGGAAGTACTTCGACGTGGTGTAATATTTAGCAAGCTTGTCTCGTGAGATCAATTACGACTGGGTGCTCCACACTTTTGTCCTTGTGCCACATCTAAGCTTCGCATAAAAATTACTGGGCAGTTTGGCGTAGTCTAGTTATTTTCTAAGTGTAACTTAGATGTGGCACAAGGCCGAAAGTATGGGGCACCTAGTAAGAATCGAACTTACTTTTATAGTCGTAACTGAACTAGCGAGACAAGCTTCTTAACCATTACACCACGCCGAGGTCCCCAGGTCGACATGGTTGGCAAACTTGTCTCGATAGTATTATTACGATTGAGTAATAAGTTCGATCCTCACTAGGTGCTCCATAATATCGGTCTTGTGCCACACCTAAGCTTTACTTAGTAATTCTCTATAGTAACTGTTTTTAATTCCATGGGGAAATTCACTCTTTATTCCACCTCAATGAAAGTAAAACGAATCTACAGAAAAATTCTGTGAATCTGTGTGTATCCATTCATACATTAAAGATCATGGCTCTCCACACTTTCTTCTCTTGATCTTCTGAATACTTTCTCTTTTACGAATCCTTTTTCAGAACTTCTTCCGCCATCCATTCCTACAAATTCGTCAAGTACGTTACATGATGTTTTCACCAGCTACGATTGCGTTCAGTGTGCCCTGTAAGTGTTAAATTCTCTAAGCCTTCCTTCCTCATTTTTTAAACCCACACTCCTTCAGGATGTAGGCGATCTGAATTCGCCACACTTTCTTCTTTATTATCCCCGAACAACAATGCACTTTCAGGAAAGGAAGTTTCACTCAGACAGCTTTTCTCCCAAGAACCAACATCTTGTGAAACAGACTCCCGCATGTGTGCTTCCCTGAACCCATGAATCTTGATTTTTTCACGTCATTATGTCCATCCTCTTTTCCCCGCCTTTTTCATTCATATCATACGTCTTATTTAACATTACCATTGCGATTGTAGTCATCTACCTTGAGTGCCTCTCAAACTTTTATTGGAAGAAAATTACTATTTATTATTCGACTTTCTTATATTAGTTTTAGATATATTTTCCAATTATTATTAGTCTACTCTTTCACGGAGTCGGTCTTTCCGGTTAGCGGTTACGTAAATATCTTTGAGAAGTTTGCCATTGTCATATAAAAGACACTTCGTCCACACTAGAAAGGGGTTATTAGTTTTCTCCTTAGCACTGTCGATAAAAAAGGTTACAGACAAAAATATATTTGTATATATTCTGCAGAAAGTTTAAAAAGCTATTTACGATTTACCTTAAATTAAGAAAGTCTCTTTTGTCTTACCGTTGTTTCAACGTGACTTTTCTACAGATCAGCTGCATGCATTTGACCTTTTTGCTTTTGGTTATTTTAGCGTTACTTTTGCAACGTCTCGTAAGAACCCGACTCTAAATATTTCAGACCTTAAATGATTGGTTATTCACTTCTTGACTTTGTGTGCTTGGGGTGGGACAGGGCTTTCTTCGAACGTTGATCGCCTTCTCGTAAGGATGAGCGACACTCACTTTTCTCTCTCGGGTGGTGTGCTTATATCACTTCAATGAATCTGCCTACCTCACATGTGCAAATCCGAACCTCGGATGGGGTCGACCTCCTGTTTACATGTTGGGGCAGCCATTGTTATACTCTAAGGTCTGATTTTGAACCTGGTGATTATAAGATCACCTTCCAAACCAAAATTCTTATGTACCTGACTCTTTTGATGTTGTGATGTGGCACAGAGTGCAAAGCCTAGTATGGTATCTCTCAGGGTGAGTATAATATAACACGAGCCAACACAGATCAACATATTTTAGAACAAATGTTTTTTCAGACATTAAATTCGATTCGGACGTCTAGTCACTGCCCGCTGACTCATAACGAGTTAATAAATATTTTAAAAAAACTTCTACTCGCCTCACATTTTTAAACTGAAACAAGAATTTTATGATTAAAAAAATTAACCGTCTCAAAATTTTATTCTAAATCTGGAGTTTTAGTTTTTAAAATAAAAGTACGTCGCCTCATATTTTGAAACTAAATCAAAGGTTTTGGCGTTTAAAACTTTACCCCGCCTCACATTTTCCTGCTCAACCATTTAGTATTAATAAATTTATCTTCTCATATTTTTAAATTGTATCTAGGGTTTTAATTTTTTTTAAAATCCTACTAAATTGCAAGATGGTGTCAATTTTTGAACACTAAAACTTGTCACGGATACAAAGATGGTGAGAAGGAGAAAAGGTAGAAAACTGGCAACTATTCCAGAAGGTTTTCATCGAATTCTTTCTTCCCTCCTTTCCGGTATGCAATAAAAATGGAGGAAAAGATATGCTGAAGATTAACAATATTTATTTCACAGAAACAAAATACAACAAATTTATTCAAAGTGGATGTGAATGCAGTGTTATGAGACAGATATAGAGAGAGTTTGCAGTGTTATGAGATAGATACAGAGAGAGTTTGCAGTGTTATGAGACAGATGTAGAGAGACTTTGCAGTGTTATGAGATAGATACAGAGAGAGTTTGCAGTGTTATGAGACAGATACAGAGAGAGTTTGCAGTGTTATGAGACAGATACGGAGAGAGTTTGCAGTGTTATGAGACAGATACAGAGAGAGTTTGCAGTGTTATGAGACAAATATAGAGAGAGTTTGCAGTGTTATGAGATAGATACAGAGAGAGTTTGCAGTGTTATGAGACAAATATAGAGAGAGTTTGCAGTGTTATGAGATAGATACAGAGAGAGTGTGCAGTGTTATGAGATAGATAAAGAGAGAGTGTGCAGTGTTATGAGATAGATACAGAGAGAGTGTGCAGTGTTATGAGATAGATACAGAGAGAGTGTGCAGTGTTATGAGATAGATACAGAGAGAGTTTGCAGTGTTATGAGATAGATACAGAGAGAGTGAGCAGTGTTATGAGACAGATACAGAGAGAGTGTGCAGTGTTATGAGACAGATGTAGAGAGAGTTTGCAGTGTTATGAGACAGATGTAGAGAGAGTGTGCAGTGTTATGAGACAGATACAGAGAGAGTTTGCAGTGTTATGAGACAAATATAGAGAGAGTTTGCAGTGTTATGAGATAGATACAGAGAGAGAGTTTGCAGTGTTATGAGACAAATATAGAGAGAGTTTGCAGTGTTATGAGATAGATACAGAGAGAGTGTGCAGTGTTATGAGATAGATACAGAGAGAGTGTGCAGTGTTATGAGATAGATACAGAGAGAGTGAGCAGTGTTATGAGATAGATACAGAGAGAGTGAGCACTGTTATGAGACAGATGTAGAGAGAGTGTGCAGTGTTATGAGACAGATACAGAGAGAGTTTGCAGTGTTATGAGACAAATATAGAGAGAGTTTGCAGTGTTATGAGATAGATACAGAGAGAGTTTGCAGTGTTATGAGACAAATATAGAGAGAGTTTGCAGTGTTATGAGATAGATACGGAGAGAGTTTGCAGTGTTATGAGATAGATACAGAGAGAGTTTGCAGTGTTATGAGACAGATACGGAGAGAGTGTGCAGTGTTATGCGATAGATACAGAGAGAGTTTGCAGTGTTATGAGACAGATGTAGAGAGAGTGTGCAGTGTTATGAGACAGATACAGAGAGAGTTTGCAGTGTTATGAGATAGATACAGAGAGAGTTTGCAGTGTTATGAGATAGATACAGAGAGAGTTTGCAGTGTTATGAGACAGATGTAGAGAGAGTGTGCAGTGTTATGACAGATACAGAGAGAGTTTGCAGTGTTATGAGACAGATGTAGAGAGAGTGTGCAGTGTTATGAGATAGATACAGAGAGAGTGTGCAGTGTTATGAGATAGATACAGAGAGAGTGTGCAGTGTTATGAGATAGATACAGAGAGAGTTTGCAGTGTTATGAGATAGATACAGAGAGAGTGTGCAGTGTTATGAGATAGATACAGAGAGAGTTTGCAGTGTTATGAGACAGATACGGAGAGAGTTTGCAGTGTTATGAGATAGATACAGAGAGAGTTTGCAGTGTTATGAGATAAATACAGAGAGAGTTTGCAGTGTTATGAGAGAGATATAGAGAGAGTTTGCAGTGTTATGAGACAGATACAGAGAGAGTGTGCAGTGTTATGAGACAGATACAGAGAGAGTGTGCAGTGTTATGAGATAGATACAGAGAGAGTGTGCAGTGTTATGAGACAGATACAGAGAGAGTGAGCAGTGTTATGAGACAGATACAGAGAGTGTTTGCAGTGTTATGAGACAGATACAGAGTTTGCAGTGTTATGAGATAGATATAGAGTGAGTTCTTGCATAATTTTAACACCCTCTGTATGAAACGTGAAAACCTCGATCCACTGCAAACAAATCATCATGCAGGTAAGTAAAACAAGAACTCTCTCTCTCTCTCTCTCTCTCTCTCTCTCTCTCTTTCTCTCTCTCTTAACACTGCATCCACATTCACTGTGAATAAATACACTTAAGTTCGTTGTTATATTTTATTTCTCTAAATAAATATTGTTAACCTTCAGTATGTCTTTCCTTACGCTATTTATGCTACATGGCGAAAAGGAGGGATATATTTGGATCAAATCCTCCTGATTAAATTTCTACCTTCTCTCCTCACCATCCCCGATAAGTGATGACGCCCGACGTGGGTGAATCTGTCTGCGATAAACACATGTTCGGTAGCTTAGTTTTGAACACCAAAACTTCGTATTTAGTTTAAATTAGCAGCGTTTTTGAGTATTTTAACTTTCAAAATTTGTTTATATTGATCCTGTTTTAAAAATGCCTCTTGGAACGGACTAAGGTGGTTATAAAAGTTTATAAATGAGGAGGATGAGAAATCAAACTAGAACAACAGACTCAAAGATTCACATATACTCAATTATAAATTCAAAGCGAAAGAAAATCACGAAAATTGGAATGGAAAACGATAAAATCCCAGAAAAAGTAACACAGTTGCTGTTAACTAGGGAATAAAGAAACAACAGAAAAAAATGACCTGACGTAACTGAAATCCAGTTGTTGTTTTTTTTACATCAATCCATGCGTTTGTGATGAAAGAACCTAAAAATGGATGCTATGGTCAACATAACTTAGAAAAGAAAATGATGGTTAATCTACTGTCGACATTATTAAAAAAAAAGAATATTTTTATTACAATTAAAGACACTTTCAGCGCTGGGCTGGATGATCATGGATACAGTGATTGATCAACAGCTATGCAGTTTCGAACCTAAAAAGGATCGATGGCCTATGCGTTTTGAACAATTTCTTCTTTAGTCAGTTTACTTGGCAAAAAAAATCGTTCATTTCTTGCCTCGATAAGTCGTGGCCGCCCAATACCTTATCGACGGTTGATGATTTGTCCCAATAAGTATTGACCTTGACTAAATGTTGGGCCATATCGGTTCGGAACATAAACATTTGCCAATTATCAAACTCACACATCGCTTTCGTCATGCCTTCAACTGTGACATTCAATACATCAATAAAAGAAATACTACAGACCGACTTATTTGCTTATATGTATCTGAAACTATACGGAACAACATCTGTCATTTTTGCAATATCTCGATAGTCAGAAAGTTTTATCTCGCCATCAGCGGATAAATTTGAGAAAAATTGCAAACTGAAAAGCACCAGGCAAAAATGAAATCCTTGATTTCTGGTTCAAAAGATTGATTCAACATTGGATTGAAAAGATGATAGGCTCAAGGCCCCCCCCCCAAGGACATCGAAAGATTTAGAAATTGATTTTTGAAAAAAAAAAAAAAGAAGTAATTATAGGACTGTTGTTGCTCCAAGTCAGAGGCCAGATCTACTTTACCCAAGATACGCTTCATCGAATGAATATCTGTCGAGACATGTGAAGGGAGGAGATGATGACGATGATGATGATGATGATGATGATGATGATGATGATGATGATTGCTAGCTCATAAGAAGATATTCAGTGGAAGAAAACTACTACTCGTTCGTAAACCGAAGACCTGAAAAACCTTTGAACAGAAACCGGAAGAATTTATTGATTAGAAAATCGCAGAAGAAATTTTAAAACAATAGCAAAGATATCGATAGACTAGAAAAGGCCTACAACATAATCCTCTAACCCGGGATACTGAAATGACTGCACGGTCTAAAAACGCAGAACGACAAATATAATTCACGAGAAAGACTCGAATTTCTGGTGTATATGGATGATTTGACAAATGTAAAAACCGAATGGAAAATGTTGGTAGGAATAGTCAGAATGTTCAGCTAAGATACTGGAATTGACATTTCGTAGAAAAGAAATGCGCAAAGATGGTGAAGCAAAGCGGAAATCAAAAATTCAACGACAAAAGAACGAAATTAAATTATGAGAACGCGGACCGGGAAAGAAAGCAAGAAACATTGAAGAATATTGAGAAATCATTCGATTTAGTAGAATGCGATAAAAACAAAATTCAATAAGAAAATCATGAAGAAAAGCATGAATATAACGACAGTATGCAAAGTAAATGAGGAGTTTATTATTAAGATATTATTTAGATTATTTAAATTCGGGGTGAAGATATCCTCATCTTTGTTGTTACTATCGCAACGTCTCGGTTGTTGCCTCCATCTTTCGTTGCTGACTGTCGATTTGGGTAATCGTCGTGGAATTTCAACCTGAACTTTTTATTCAATCCTGGACGGGGCGGGGGCGTAGATTAAATATGATCACATAGTGATTTTGAGTTCAATCTCCGTGCCAAGTGGAAACATGACTCGCAATAACTTAACGATTAATCAAGTCAAGATATCCCTAGGCATAAACAAAATGCAAAAAGTCTATTCCTGTAGACTGAATAAAGTTTTCAATTTGAACTTCCCTGAAAATTATTCAGATCGACAAACACGTGAAGAAGGCCGGAGGTTACAACGGCTGAAACGTTGGAATAGTAACATCAAACTTCTAGATATTAGTCTGACTGTAAATAATTCAGGTATAGTACTGTAATTATCTCTTTTGCAGTTGTGAAGCCAGGAGGCAGTGTCTTGATTATTACAACAGCGGACTATTTGAAAATGTATACAAGGCCAGAAAAGCGAAAAGACAGACTCCGGAAAAGAAAAATATAACAATAATAATTGGAAAATATTTTTCTTGATTTACATGTGAAAATATTTTTACAAATTAGGTGTCATGGACAACTGGAGGCAATCATGATTCTCCACGGTTTCCTTTGTTTTTATTATCTGTGAATTGCCACGCCTTCTTGGTAAAGACAGTGGAGTAGTTTATGTATTCGAGGTAGTCTTTCTTTTAGACTGACTGCCATTCAGGGTCAGAAAGGCCACCCTACGATGTTATTTCTCCCATATTTGGGCGGAAGATATAGTTTCATGCCTTTCCAAATGAGATTTATACAGAAGTTAACGCAGCAGACTAGACTGGAATTTGAACTCGCATCGCCGGTTCCACTTGGTGCGCTGATAACTGTTACATCAAAAAGTTAAATACAAATTTATCGGTAACTAATATCGAACTCATGTGATAATTGGATTTGAAGGCTGTATAAGTGCAACGATCGTATCGTTTCGGAGCAGTTGTATAGCGGTTATAATCGTTGATTAAATATACCTATAATCTAGGAGTCATGAGTTCAAATCCGACCATATGTAAAGTCCATTTTTTTTATATTACTTTAATTATATGTCTGAAAAATTATCGTGATTATTATTTTGAATTATTGCTTGAAATCTCCATTATTGTTAAGCAAAGTAACTTGGGTGTCTACAACCAACGACTTTCAGAATTTCCAATGAATTATAAATATTATTTATAATTCTTTATTCTCTATGTCGTATTAAATATACAAATATGACAATTTAATTTTTTTCTGTGACAAAGCTCTTGTCTTAATTAATGAACGCTTTCTCTCTGCGGATTTATGTTTTAAGGAATTTCCTTAAACAGAACCTTTTATTCGATAACCAACAGACTAATGCACTTCCACTAACATATGCTCACAATATATCACTAATTAAAACTACATTTCCTTAGAATAAATTAATATAAAAAAATAATTGCTTGAAGCACCAAAAATAAACTTGAACGAATTGACATTCCTAGCTTCCTTCTTGAAACAATACACACCGGTTCAAACGGGAGGAACAAAAATTAACAAAATCACACAATAACCAACAGATATCTCATATTAACCAAGAAATGGACACCTGATGATGACCGAAGGATATCTTGCCGAAACATGGTACCTATAATAACATCAATAATAATAAAGATGGGAACAATAGTTCGAATAAATTCAAGTATACTAATAATTCTTCATCTCAAAAATATCGATACGAACCCGTTATGATAACCAATGATGAAAATATATTGGATTTGAAAGCTCTAAAAATACACCACTACTGTACTTTTCGTAGTGTAAACGTGTGTTGCTGTCATTTAGTGGTTGGGCGTTCAATCTTCAGACCAGATAATGAAACAATATGTTCTCTTTTAGCGGGAACGAGGAAGAACATGCCTAAAAACGCAGAGAAATAATACAATAATCAAGAGATATGCAATTTTAAAATGAGCACTTGAACAAGGTATTACAATAATCAAGACGAGGACAATAGTTGGAGCAAAACGGAATTATATTTCGTTTTATAATCTACTAATTTTATTGATACATTAAAAGAACACTTATCAGCTTCTACCGATTTAGCAGAAAGAATCAAAAACGTGAAATTGTCGGCCAATCAGAAAGTGGCCGAGGGCCAATCCGGAAAGAGACGAGTGCCAATCCGGAAAGAGACGAATATCAATCCGGAAAGAGACGAATGCCAATCCGGGGAAAAAAGAATGTCAGCAGCTCCTTCTTTCATAGATCTGTCAGTATTGTCCAGTCGGCTGGACTGGACAGTATTAACAGATTTCCTAGGTTAATACATATGATTATTTATTATTTTATTACAAGGAGAATTGAACACGTTGCAGTTTTTGTCTTCTTCGTGGAATATGGCACAGATTCTTTCTGGTACTATAGAAGAATCATACTCTTGGAATCTCGAAACTTTTATTCTATTGAATAAAAGTTTCGAGATTCCAAGAGTATGATTATTATGCCTGTTACAAAATAACATTCTTTGGCAACAGAAATAATGTTCTTCATAATTTCTTACTTTTTACGCTTATATTCCCTTCCTCTCCATCGTTTTCTTTCAAATGACTCAGTTTAATGTGAAAATGTCAAAAATATATAAAATTCTATAATTCCCCTTGGTTTCGTTTTGAGCAATAACCGAGAGAATTCGCAGTTCATTCATTTGCATAGTCATTTCTTATTACTTTGTTATTAACGACTCGACGTTTTAATGGTTATATGACTTTTAAGAGTTATATGACATTTTAATGGTCATATGACTTTTAAGAGTTATATGACATTTTAATGGTCATATGACTTTTAAGAGTTATATGACATTTTAATGGTCATATGACTTTTAAGAGTTATATGACATTTTAATGGTCATATGACTTTTAAGAGTTATATGACATTTTAATGGTCATATGACTTTTAAGAGTTATATGACATTTTAATGGTTATATGACTTTTAAGAGTTATATGACATTTTAATGGTCATATGACTTTTAAGAGTTATATGACATTTTAATGGTCATATGACTTTTAAGAGTTATATGACATTTTAATGGTTATATGACTTTTAAGAGTTATATGACATTTTAATGGTTATATGACTAACTCGATAGAATTAATTGTTTATTGATGGCCGTAATTCTCCATTTTGTTAAAAATATGAATAATAACTTCGTTTGAAATCAATTCCCTGCTTTGTTTCTTTTGCGATCAGTTTAATTAAAGTTAATGTTGAAGCCTCCAGACAAGTAAAGTGAAAAGTTACAAAAAGCTCCGAAGTTAAGGTACACATATGAATTTGAAATAAACAAATCTCTACCTTTTCTCGACATCGTATTAATACATAACAATAAGAAATTAGACTTTAAAGTTTATCATAAACCCACTAATAAAAATGATCTAATTAATTTCTATTCTCGTCACAATAGAAGAATAAAATTGGGATTAGTCATAGTATTTTACCGTAAAGCCTTTAGGATATGTGGCCAAGAATACCTAAATGAAGAAGAGAAATATATTGAGAAAACATTTAGACTTTTTCACTATCCACGTCATTTCATCCTCAACGCTAGAAAACGAGCCCACAAAATCTACAAAGCTAAAAACATTAGACACCACCAATAGCACTTCTAGCAAAAATAACCCATATTAGGTTGGCGCAAAAATAATGTCGTTTTTTGACGTTCAAGATCATGTCAAAAAACGACATTATTTTTGCACCAACCTAATAATTCATAATCCTAATCTCCTACACTCTTTCTACTAAACTTGAAAATAAATTAGTTATCCTAAGTCTTACGGATAACTAATTTAGGATCTTCACTACCATTTCCAAGACAATCGCGGATATAATTAAAAAGAAAAATAAATCCAACGTCAATTCAGATGCCGGTACTTGTCAAATAGATTGATTACAATGCAAAAATGTTTATGTAGGAAAGACATCACGTGATCTAAAAGCCGTATCTACGAGCACAAAAGAGATTTACGTTTTGGCAATCATTCAAACTCACTTGTAATATCAACTGGCCATAACTTTGATTTTATTAATGCTACCCGAATTAAAAAGAACATAATTCCTTAAGGAGAAAATACTTTGAAAGCTTAATAATAATAATAATAATAATAATAATAATAATAATAATAATAAATCTCAAAAATGTGGCACATGGGAACATCAACAATCCCTGTTGTAGTTGGAGCCCTTGGACTGGTTGGAAAAGATTTCAGTAGACTAATTGAAGGGATCCCTGGAAGTCCATGCATCAAAGAGATACAAAAAAAATGTTCTGACAAGTACAGCCCACACTTTATGAAGGGCTTTATCTATGTAATTTTTTTTTCGCAGCGGAAAGTGTCATGATGCCATTTCTAACCTTAGGTCCCGGAAAGAAATGTGTAAACGCCAGATATCAAAGAAAATAATAATAATAATAATAATAATAATAATAATAATAATAATAATAATAATACCGACTATAAACACACGTCAGAAATATTATATTACATTGCCAACTTTTACTGAATTCATTCTTAAAGAAACTAACATATGCCTGTCTAAAACAAACAGTATGTACGACGGAAGTAGCAATAGAACAGCGAGAGACTCGCCATACTCCGCCTGTTAGAGAAAGGTTGGAGAGTGGGAAATAATCCGTCTCTCACAAGGACTCGGAGACGCTTTTGAACTCTATCAAAACTGGAAAACGAGAACTGAGCAGTTCCCGCCCAAATATGGCAACAGTACGCCATTTTGAGCCTGACCTGGCTCATATATTAGAGGATAGCATCAGGAGTCAGGTGTTTACTGGAGCGGTGCAAGAAGCCGATCATTTTACCTGCACCTTTAGCGATGGAGCGTATATAAGAAGTTCAACTTGAGGTCGGGTGTGCGTTTGGGGCTCAATATGCTGTCAAGACACGGTGCCTCCTCGAAGGGATATCCGTTCATCGTGACTAACGGTAATTCGGGGTTTGATCGGCGGTGATAGAAGGATATTGCGGATAATTCAGTTCGTAAATATCTATTCATTTCATAATAATCACTTTTTAAAACTATAAGGAAAATCCAATATTAATCTGGGATCCTACGCAAAAGTCTCAATCAATTCGGAATTATAGAATAAATAAAAAAAGTAAAAAAGAAAAAGATACTTTGATCAGATTGATGGCCAAATTAGCTTTCGAAGTTAATGGGGAAAAATGAATAAAATATGGAGAAATACAAATTGCATTGAAAGGAAGTTGAACTCGACATATCTTTAATTATATGAAATTGTAATGTTTTCCATTGTTTCTCAAATAGAATTATATATATGTGTTTATATTTAAGCTTCGGCAACACGTATCTGTTTGCATCGATCAGTCGCTGGGACAGTCCATCGTAAGAATTTTATCAAATTGATTTGACCTCGCTTTTCCCTATCAAATTTAATAACGGCTTCGTGCAATTAGCGTTTTTCTATTTAGATTATAAATGTCAAGTTGAACAACTACCACTTCAATTTTGCAAGCGTTTCGCTATCAATACTTGAGCCATTAAAACAACATAACACGTTTTATTTTGAGACTCAAAACCTCGAAGGGTAAATATGCATCGACCATTCGCAAATTTTGGTCAGTAAAATTGATTTAACCGCTATAACAATGCTTAGAGTGTCTCTTGATGTTTGGTTAAATGCTTTCCTATGACATTTTCATGGTCGACCAATGAGAAAACAAAGGCAAAACAATGATCACAGTTTTACTTAAATGCCTGAAATGAGGAATTACCATTATTTAAAGTGAAACTAATATCCTTATCTTTAGTGTTACTATAACACCGTTTCAGCCGCTGTGCTCCCCAGTAACCGGCAGTGAAATTCGAATTAAATCTTTTATTTAATCTACGTTCTCGTTCCACTGTCCATGTCTGGGAATATCATGTCAATTATTGCTAGCCTTGTTTCCATTGAGTCTGGGTCAACTCAGAGATTGATTTCACAATTATTATTATGCCACCAAAATCACAAAAAAATGCTTTAATCATATTGTCTCGTGAGACAATTCTAAAGCGTCGAGCCTTAAATCTAATGTTTTTATTGTCTCATCTGCTGCTGCAACCTTGCTGTGGAGCTTGTCTCTCTTCGCTGCTATTTTCATTTCTTTATTAATGACTTCCATACGGTATATAAGGGCTGCTAAGGATGTTTTTATCGCCCAGAATATAGAATGATTCCCCTAGACCTTTGAATGTTCTTCCCTGTCTTGTATTTTTACTTCATTTCACAAGATTTGGTGACCCCACCCCAAATACTTCACTAGATATGAACAGCGGAACGAGAACTATCTACCCCCGTGGTCGATTAAATAAAGGGTTTAGTTTTAAATTGCCTGTTCAACAGACAATTGAAGAATGCCTGATGACTCAACGGTCGAAATTCTATGATAATAACAACAAAGATATTAGTCTGACTGTAAATAACGTAACAAGTTATTCATGAAGTCGAGTACTTCCGGTCGTTATCTGTCATGTTGTCAACTAATAGGCTTCGGGATTCTTTAATTGATTCTGTTTAACTATCAATGTATTACCTATAATTATTATTCTGCTATAAAGTTCCGTGTTCCTTCGGGACGTGGGTGATCATGACTCCCCACAATTTCTTATCCTTTGTCGCTCGTAGCAATGTTTTTTGTTTGTTTTTACTACCCTACACTTCCGGTTCTGCCATCTATTTAGACAAATTCGTTAGATAACTTACTCGCTGTTTTCATCCGTTTTTCTTGTGAGTGTCAAATTCTCCAAGCCTCCTTTACTCATTAAGGGTCCCAGAAATTTCCATTGTCTCTTTCTAATTCGAAGTGACCATTTTTGTTTTCATTTTCCTTAAGATTTTCTCGTTGCCTGAATGCTTCCGCCACGACATCCTTCTGTAGAACGACGTCGCTGTTGCCTCAAATCTCCTCTTCATCTATAAGGAAATTGTCAAGCATTGATATTACATAGCAGTTCAGCACACTATTCTTCCTATTTTTTTTATTTTTTATCTTTTATTTACATTGTTTGTATATCGATTAGGGTGACTAGATAACTAGTTACGAGGTAAGTAGATTAGATATCCTTGATTTGGGTAACTAGACTAGATATCACACATGAGCAGTTGAACGAAAACAAAAAAAGGTTTCAATCCATAATTCACTGTAGGTTACCCAGATCGATATACCTCTGATGAAGGCCGAGACTTTGTGATAACAAGAAAACTGAGGACTCTAGTCCGTATGTAAATAGTGTAAATAATGATAAGTATTCATTGTAAAAATTCAAAGAGAAAATGCTTAACTTTGGTTAGGCATCTCTCGCTATTCTAGTGTACCTTCGGATCTCGATGTCACATTTTCCGTCGTGTATTATAACACATCCTAGATATTTACATTCGTGTACTTGCTTGATCTTGACATCCCCAATTTGTAACTCGATGCCCCTTTTGCTAACGGCCATACATTTTGTCTTCTTACAACTGATGCTCAGTCCTTACTTCCTGATTTCTTTTACTGCCCTTTTAGTAGTTATTGCAGTTTCCTTTCTGTGTCTGCAATCAACGCCGTCTCAACTGTTAATCTTAAGCACTAATTATCCGTAATTACCTATAATTAATGCAGATTAACACCTGAAACAAGTGAGTTTAGCAGGCTGTAAAGCCAAAGCGATTTCAAGAGTTAAATGAAAACCGTTACTATCACATGTAAATATCTCCTCATGTAAGCACATTGAATACCAGGGAATTTCTTCTTCTTATTATTTCATATGCCATGTCCCTTTAGGACATTGGCGATCACGGCACTCAACAGAGACCCAACTGAGAAATGATACCCCCACCGCCAGTATGGGCGGGGGAGGTGTCCCTTATTTTGTTGCTTTGGGGTCCCTTTTTATATCCTGGATGTTTTACGACGATCGTTGAAAAAGACGGAAGGCAATTCGTGAGCCTATGTAAAAGTTTCTTTGGACCAATGAAAACTTTGGCTTCACGGAGGTTTGCTGAGGAAAAAGACGAAAACAAATTCGCAAGCCTGTGGGAAATTCTTTGGACCCATGCAAACCTTGTCTACACAGAAATTAGCCGTTGAGCTTAGAAAAGGAAAGAAAAGAAAATGGCGAGCCTATGCGAAGTCCTTTTTTATATAAAATAAAGAAAAAATAATTCAACAAGAGAAGAGTGTCTGAAGTCATGTAAAAAGTTTCATTTCTGTTCATCTCAGTTCGTTTATTTTGACCATATGAAGCCGTACATCCCTTCTGTGAATAACGAAGTGTCTTGCCTTTGTTTTAAACATTTCTGAATATTATTTTGTGTCAGATGATTTAATCTGTTTATATGAACATTTCCTCTTCATGACATTTCATTGAAATTACGGACTTTAAAAAATTCTGATTTATTTTCTTGAAACGAGCTAATGACACAACTTAAAGCGTGTAAATTCATAAATAAATTCCTTATCTTGTTTTGTTAAAATTACCCGTGTGTTTCCTCGTTATTATCATCCTTCATTAAACGTCTTGGTGTGGGTAAACCAACTGTTCATTTTAACCCTGAAGTACCACGCCACTATAATGTTATCTGGGCAGCAGAGAAAAAAAGCTTTTACAGTAAATTCTCAATAAATCTCGTTAGACATTTAGAAATGACGTCATGCGTGTATCTCTGATTAGACTATACACAGGCACCTAGATGCCTACATCAGTTTACACTGCCGATGACTGGACATTGACATCGGCACAATGTGGGGCATAGCGATCCAGGTGCTTGTGATAGTACATAATTCGATACGTTTCCTGAAAGCGAGGGTTTGCTATTAGATACACGTGGTCTCTATCTTTCTTGTTTTGAATAGATTACTATTTTGTGAAAAATGTAAGTAGAAAACACTAGTTTAATGGCCATTTTGAAAAGTAATATTTGTTTTACTCTTGTGGGCTTCGTAAAATCAGGCCGCAGTTTATTTATTATGCAACGTTTCGGCCATACAAAACCAGACTTTTAAGGATCATACGTGATGGCAACTGCTCAGACGAGCTTTATCTCCCTGGTGCCGCGACATCATGAATTTAAGAATACTACTAGATTGGCATCTAGGTCCCACCTTTTTCTGTTGAAATAGTTAAAAGTAACGGCCACATCTTCTATAATAGTTTCTTTTCTCTCACTTCCAGACAGTGGAACACTCTTTCGTTTAGCTACTTCTCTGATAACTGCAATCTTCAAAAATTTAAATGCAATGTCAATCGCCATCTTCTATCTTCTTGAATCCCGTTCATCTTTTGTCCTTTCCTCAATCCTCCCTACACTCAGTCTTTTCTCTCACTTTCACTCCATGTAACCCCCTGCGTACTAGTGGCATTCCCGCCTTGCTTGGGGTGAAATGATTAACAAAATTTAAGTGCCACGTCTATCGCCATCATCTGTCTTCTTGAATCCCGTTCATCTTTTGTCCTTTCCTCAATCCTCCCTACACTCAGTCTTTTCTCTCACTTTCACTCCATGTAACCCCCTGCGTACTAGTGGCATTCCCGCCTAGTTTGGGGTGAAATGATTAACAAAATTTAAGTGCTACGTCTATCGCCATCATCTGTCTTCTTGAATCCCGTTCATCTTTTGTCCTTTCCTCAATCCTCCCTACACTCAGTCTTTTCTCTCACTTTCACTCCATGTAACCCCCTGCGTACTAGTGGCATTCCCGCCTAGTTTGGGGTGAAATGATTAACAAAATTTAAGTGCTACGTCTATCGCCATCATCTGTCTTCTTGAATCCCGTTCATCTTTTGTCCTTTCCTCAATCCTTTCTGTATTCAGTATTCCCTGTAAATGATTTTAAAAATATCTTCAAGAGAAAATTATGACGAAAAAAAAGCGAGGAAATTGCATTAAACACCGTGTATTTCGTAGTCTAGGAAAACGTCTAGTATTATACGGCTGTTTCCGATTTCAAACTATTTCGATTAAAGCCAGTTCCATCTACAAAATCTGTCCAGGTAGAAGATAATCTTGCACTTATATCGCTTATTTGAATCGTCACATTTATAAATCTACGACCGCACGGCTTTTTCCATCTCAATCTTATGTTTTTTTGTCACCCTCTAAATATTAGAATCACAGTAAATAGTTTATTAACATATTTATAACGTATTCCATGATGAAAGTTAAACCAGCCTGTTTGGTAATGGTAATATTAGCTGTTTCCTTATAAGGAAACATTCAACATTCCTTGACCGAACAGCCAGTGCTACTTTCCGTTGAAATTCATATCTTTCGATGAAAACAATTTTCAGAAAATAGATTTCTCATGACCAATATTGCTGTTTCCAGTATTGATGGGGGGATCCCTATTTTTCTTGTTTTTTTTTGTTTTTGGTAGTGCGGAATATCAGCATCTTGATGATGGCCTTATTTTCTTTACGTAACAAACAAGCATTATTTCGATTACATAATTTGGAGTTGATTCGCCTAATCAGGAAAGGAACTTTAATCTTAACGAAAAAATATTCATAGTGGATTATGTTGCTGAACTAAGCAATTCTTGATTTTGTATTGACTATTTAATTACTTGTATTTTTTCATTTAGCTTTGAAAGCATCACTCCTACCGATGGTAACATTTTATTAATAATGATTAATTTATTCATTTCGATAAAAGGAGATGTATGTACAGTTTTACACATAAGGGTATACACGCACACACACACACACACACACACACACACACACACACACACACACACACACACACGCACGCAGGCACACGCAGAGTCGAAGAATAACAAATTGATATACATGTTTTCCCCTTTGAGTATCTGGCAACGAACCAAAGATCCGACGTCCAATTCCAGCAACCAAGTTCATCTTATTGTTTCATCTATCTATTGTTCACATTGGTGAATCAATAAATATGTAACCTAGTGATGAAAGAATGATATATTTTATACAACAAATTGTTCTTTTTGGCATAAATGTCAATGCACTTAAACCGACACATTAAGCATATAGAGAATTCATTATACAATTAAATTGTCAGATCATAAATCAGCTAATATCTGTTTCCGGTTACGGACTTATTGATCAGTATTTCTCAGAGAAAAGTAAAAAATGTTTTGTTTTTTTTTGTTTTGTGTTTTTTTATCTGTATCACCCCATGCATGACAGTAAGGTCACTAAGACACAAGGGGTTACTGGGTGTGGAAGAATTAGGAACAGAGACATTAATAATGAGCGGGAAGAGAAAAGAGTCTCCAGGAGGACAGTAGATAGCGATTGACATTGCATTGAAATTTTGCAGATTAAAGTTGGCTGGAAAGCATGAAGCCATAAAGGAGTTCCACAAGCGAGATGTGCAAGAAAAGAAACTGCTAACATAGAACTTACGGCTACATCTAGCCAGCTCAATTGTAAATTGATGAGATTTCGACACCAATCTAGTGCTGCGCTTAAATTCACAAAGGCTAGGTAACATATCGAAGAGCTCATCCGAACAATTACCATGAAAGTATTTATAGAAAAGGCACAGAGAGGCGACCTTACGGCGGTGACTGAAGCCGAGCGGCCAGATCAGGACCAATAATATTGCTGATTCTCCTTTGGATTTTATCAAAGTGCTCAAAGTAAATAGCAGGGACACCGGAATCATATGTGGCAGCAACATTCTAAACATGGACGAATGGTAGACCTTTAGATAAGTCAGATAGATTCTGGAGAGAAAAATTGTCTCGCATGACACAGTGAACCAACTTTTTTTAATTCACTGTGTCGCACGAGACAATTTTGTGCGGTTTCTACTCTTAACAGTTACAATCAAATAATTATTGATCGCTTTAAAATCTGATGTGCAATTCGAACATTATAACATTATATTATTATATAAATTGAAGTGCCAAAAAAATGAAACCCAAACATTACGCTACCCGAACGGTTTCAAATTGATATTGTCACTTGAATAGATATTTCCTTTTAACAGAAAAGCGGTAAAGAATTAATTTTCCCACATGCAATAAAAAAAACACGTTAAAATCTTTCTATGCGTTTTAATCAGTATGGATACGAATTTAAGCGATCACCATGAAAATTCAAATAACCATGCAGTTAAATAATGTGTAGATCCTCCCTTCATCTGAATAACAGCGGTTACGCGACATCGCATAAAAAAAATGATGCTAGAATTGTCGTACGTATATCCAGACATACTTTAAGATTATCTATACCTGAGTTGTGTCTGTTGGGTGTAACTTTTTAATTGGGTGTGCGATATATCTTATACATACTCAACGAGCACGTTTCCTAATGGAGCCAATTTCGCGTCATCCAATTAAGATGGTGGGTGGCTAAGTTATCTTACTGGGATAAACCATTACTCCAGGGAAAATGGTGAACATTAAAAGGTTCAACGAATATGCAATATATAACGCACTTTAAGAAAAACTCAGCTTTCACTTGTGAACTCAACAAAATCATATTGGGCTCTCCTATTTGCACAAATTCCACCGTTTGCCACAAAGAGCTGGTAACGTGACTCGTTTGACTATGAGCCAGTCTTCCGTAGTTTAATGGGGATGTTCCCTGGCCTAGGTGAGACGTAATAACTGAGGACGACGACTACGAAACCTCGTGGAATGCAGTGCGTTGATTGACAGCTTAAGCGGCACCGACATTGTAATTGGGAAGTGATTTGATGCCATATACTCCATCCTTGTCATTCGCCGGTCTTTCCGTTCATCTTATCACCCGTCGATTTCACGTGATGCCGATACCCGTTTAGAAGCCACATAATCCTAGTACACCTTGGCGCTGCTACTCGGGAAAAGAAAACTCGAGCCGTTGTCACCTCATCTTTTTGGCCCCGACAATTATTCTATGTTCAAGCGGTGTTAAATCTTGTTCACGTCCCAAGGTTGTAGTGGCTGTGTAGACACCACAACCTCTTTACCTCTTTACTTATTGCGTCACACATTGATTACCCGGTTTCAGTTCAATAACTACAGATGTTGGACAACGCTAACTTTAATTTGCTGACACTTCAAATTATGTGTAACGCACATAAGCCCATTTGCGAACCCAACAAAACACATCCCCATAATAGCTTGCAAAACTCTTAATTCTCAATGTGTATTTAATTATAAGAGTCAAATCGTTGGGAAAATATTAATTCAGGCATGAAACGACAAACGTTTAATTCGTGCAAGGTAAATATCACTGAAAATGTTTATTTTCTCCTTTTACTCGACCTGTTTACCGAACTAATAAAACCAGTCGCATATATTAATATGTAAACAAACAATGACTCAACATTGTTTATTGCCTTAAGGAATGTGCAGCTTAAGTGTAATGGTTATGGGCTCGGATAATGGAATTGACGAGATAAGTTCAAATTCCGGCCTAGTCTGTTGCGTTCACTTTCGCACTATTACATTTGGAAAAGGCCTGAATCTATCTATCCCCACCAGCTAAGGGTTACATATTAGGGGACATATTTACATCTGATGACTACATAGGCAAGTTAGAATTTTTATAAACTTGCATATATACAGCAATATTTACGTTTTTTTCAACTAGGCTTATAATTTATTTGTACTAGTGTTCTTATATTGGTTGTTATAGATGTTATTATAAACACAGCATTTCGGACAAGTACCCTCTTGTCATCTTCAGGTGTTAATAATTTTTCGCTAATATGGGATACCTGTTGCTGTTCCTGTCTTTTTGGGCTGAAAGGGTATATTGTTTCACGACATGAAACGGGCATTTAACACATAACCATTAGAAGACAGCAACAAATGCTTAACTAACGCCTGAAATGATGTTGGCTGAGTTCCTTTTTTCATCGCAGTTAATATAAAAAGTAAATAAGAAAAAATTCTAGCTTTATAATTATTTATATGAACTGAGATCCCATTGGATTAAAACGTAAGTTTAATGTTAATGTGTATGTAACAAAAACGTATGTGTAAATTTTGTTCAGGTCTTGCAGCTCTCAAACATCTGGACTTTATCATATGTGGCTCTTACATTAAGCAAGTTTGGCCGCCCTTGGCTTATATCCCTAATATCAGTTGTGTGTTTCTGGAGTCTTTATATCCAATTTATAAATCCACTACTAGATGGTTTCGGTCTTTGGCTATCATGGTTGGTTCGTACCATTTTTGATATTTCAATTTTGAGACAAAGAATTGTTCGACCAAAATTCCTGACTCACTTTGGAAGCGGAGAGAAAACAACAAAATTTTATGGAGCAACACCAACATTTATTTTTCAAAATAAAGTCCATCATTCTGGACGAACGTCTGCCAGCGATCGGTCATCATCCAAATCTGTCCCAGATAACAGTCCGCTGGCTTTGAATAAAAAAACTGTAAACAAGCTTCCTTCACTTCATCAAAAATGTTGATTCGCTGGTCGCGGAGGAAGTGTGCCATTGAGTGGAACAGGGCATAGTCACTCGGAGCAGCATCAGGACTGAATGGTGGATGTGGAAGAATCTCAACACTTCATCTGTTTGAACTTTTCCTTAGTCAACTTGGCAGTGTGTGGCCTCGCATTGTCTTGCTGAAACAAAGCCCCACCTCAATTGACCAAAGCCGGATACTCCTTCTTTAGTTTTTCGTACAAGCGGTCTAGCTACTGGCAATATAATTTAGCCTTGATGACTCAACCGTGTGGAACAAGCTCGAAATGCAGTACTCCTCGGAAATTCCACCAGACAGAGATCAAGATTAGTTGTTTTCTTTCTGCTTTCTGGACAACCTCGTATTTCGTATTAATACTTTCAGGAGTAAACGTATCAAAAATCATTCGATTTGGTTTGGTGGATTGTATTTAGCAACATATCAATATCTCTATGGGTCATTTAATACTGAAATCTAAGTATTTTAAAGACTATTTTATGGTTTGAACTAAATATATTTTAAACGCAATTGTACAATTTGTCGTACAAGTGGTCTAGCTGCTGGCAATACAATTTAGCCTTGCTAGCGCGACCGTATTGAACAAGCTCCTTGGAAATTCCACCAGACAGAAATGAAGATTTGTTGTTTTCTTTTCGCTTCCTGGGTTTAGGACTTTCTGGCCAACCTTATGCGTTCATTTATTCCAAGTACGTATTGATGAGAACAATCGTATGAATAAATCCAAATATATTGACAATACCTAATTTCAGAAATAAAATATAAAATTATTTTTGAAAATATTTCACTTAAGCATGAACTCATCTGATTATCATTCATACAGCTACCACTTTCGCTTCATAACAAACTTGCGAATAAAAAGCACGACAGTGACAGATTATTCAATTTTAACAAGTGATGAAGTAATTTCGAATGAATCTGTTATATGTGTGGATATATGCATGTATATATCTCAATACAGATTTGATTTTTTTTTAAATTTGAATGTATCGTTGAGTTCGACTGAGCCAAACTCTAAACAATAAAATCTTATCTAGATCTAACTGGCTGACACAAGTGAGGATCTCCAGCACGACACTCATATATCAGCGAGTGTGAGGAACCTATTAACACTTAACAGAAGTGTGAATAGAACAGGGATGCAATTATACAGATTGACTGCATTGGTTCGAAATTCAAGTAGCGGATTCCATGCTAAAATGTCAATAAAAAACAAACAAACAGAAAATGTACGAGGGCCATTCAATAAATAAGATGAATTTTTCGGTATAATGACTTCTAATACAAATAGAAGCTTACTTATTTTTTTATTTTTCAACGTAGTCTCCCAGCACTGTCACACACTTTTCCCATCTGTGCACAAGCTTCCGTATTCCCTCAGCGTAAAAATCTTTGGACTGATGTCTCAGCCAGTCGCTCACAACACTTTTGACTTCATCGTCACTTTTAAACTTCGTGCCTCTCGTGAACACTTTCAAGGGACCAAACAGGTGAAAGGGGCAAGTTCTGGGCTGTAAGGGGGATGAGGGAGCAGTTCCCAGCCCAGCTCGTTGATGGTCTGCACCGTTTGGGCTGCTGTGTGAGGCCTTGCGTTGTCATGATGCAAGATGACTCCTTCTGACTGATGACCCCTGCGTTTGGCCCAACAGATAAGCTCAAAGTCTTTGCAATGTCATCCACTGTCACCCTTCTGTCAGACTGAATGAGGTCATTGACTGATTCGATCAGCTCAGGAGACCTCACTTCTGTAGGCCTCCCAGGCCTGTCTTCATCCTCAACACTGCTCCTTCATTCTTTAAACAATTTAGCCCACTTGTAGACATGTTTTTGGCTGAAACATGTGGCACCATACACAGTTGACGTTCTCCTATGAATTTCAACTGGTTTGCACCCTTCAGCAACCAAAAACTTGATAACTGACCGCTGTTCAATCCTGGAGCATGCTTCTTGGTCGGCCATCTTTGTTAATCGCCAAAACTCTCAAGGTTTTTTTTAATCTGCAAAAGAAATTAAATCCATGTGAAAAAGAAGTAAAACAAGAAAAAAAAAGAGTAAGCTTCTATCTGTATTAGAAGTCCTTATACCGAAAAATTCACCTTATTTATTGAATGACCCTCGTATATTCGTTAAGTATAAAAGATAACGCATGTTTATGTGCAAAAGTAGTAATAGTATAAGCCAAAGATATAAGGATGAGTTACTGTAAGTTGTAATTATATCAGATTGCATAGTTGTCAGCAAAAGTGACAGTCAAAGGTGTGGGCTACAAATTGGAGACGTCACAATGAAGTCGACCTAGAAATTTAACTATTTGGTTAGTGTCATGGCAATCGACACAAACATCGTAGGGGTAGCGAAAAATGCCTTCCAGAAACTAAAATATTATGGCTGATTTTGATTAGCGGCATATCAACACCTCAATGAGATATTTAATCCTGAAATCTAAATATTTTGAACACAATTTTATGGCTTCAGCTAAATATAATTTGACTGTAATTGTCTGCCTTCAACTATAGATAAAATGTATTTGTTGATATAAATAGGTATTGTTGGTAATTTTTAAATAAAAATATATTACTGGTATTTTTACTGTAAAGATTTTTATGCTTTCATAGTGTTTTGTCTGGGGGTTCACTATTTGCCCATAACTGAAATCCTAACTGACGCTACCAACCCAAGTCATTGTGGACCTGGGGAACAACAGCAATTAAGAGGTGGTTCCACACTCCTGAAAACCTCTAATCTTTCAACCAGAGACCCCTTGCTGACGGGTCTAGCTTATCGTCATACCCAGCACTACTAAAATATTAAGTTGGTAAAATTTCACTAGCCGTAGAGAAAAGAGTGCTCAACTACTGTGTCACATCTGTTCTTCTATATGACGATGAGTCCTGAACAATTTCCTCAGAGATGAAGAAGAGGCTCAGAGCAACAGAAACGTGTTTCTACTGACAGATGCTGAGAATAACATGAACTCAACATGTGAGAAACGAGGTACGTTTTAGAAAAAATAGGACCTAAAAGAATACTTATACTTAAATTCAGAAAATGACTGATGAAATTTCTGGGTTACGAAATGAGGAAAGTATGTTTGGAGAATTTAACACTCACGGGATATATTGAAGGCAGGGTTGCAGATTGAATGAGTTTGTGTTGATCGATAACAAAGCGGTGACAAGGAGGGTTGATACAGAGTTAAACGTTGCTTGAATCTACAAAGGATAGGAAGTTGTGGAGAGACATGATCGACCACGTTCTGGAACATGAAAGAAGATGTAATTAACTTTGTGAAATCCATAGAACATTCTATGCAGAATAATATGGATAGTGTGACATTTTGTTCAGCTAATCTCGGCGGGAGTGGGGGCGGGGGTGTTGTGGGGTTCCATAATTGTTGGTTTCATTTTGTTGTCCATATCTACCGATATCTTGTCTTTATCACTTTTTATACTGTTCAATTATTGTTAGTCTTGTTTCGATTGAGTCTGAGTCTGTACTACCCGCCCCACGGATTGAACTCACAATTACTATCCTGCTAAATTTATGAATCAACGTCTTAATCATCCAGACTAGTGAATTGATTGATTTGTTTTTTACAGCTTATCAACCTTTTACAGATTATTTAAAGCCAGAAAATATTTTTAGATTCCAATAATTTTTTGGAGATGATAATGATTTTTACTGATACAAGTCCTACAAATAGTCGGAAGGGAAAAAAGTGGATTCATACTTTTTCCAGGGGTATACGCGCGTAAGTGACTCTACCCATAAGAGCCATTATATTCACATACATACTAAATGTATTAACTATCAACCTTTTTCAGGTTATTTAAAGCAAAATATATATTTTTTTATTGAAAGAATATTTTTAGCTAATACTGATTTGCTGATACAATCCCTGCTAATTAACCCATAGCTGGAGGGACTCATACCTTTCTTAAGGGTATTTGCACGTGAGTGAATATAACGAACACGACTGAAATTGGCACTCGGCTCTCCGAGTTCCAATTCCACTACACCACCCACACATCCAAGTTTACAACACAAGGTATTCCCATAGCGTTCACTTATCTGGGTACTGATGAGACTTAACTTTGCTCAACTTCGGTGATCGATCTTACGAGAACCGTTATTTCAAAATGATATGAGCGTAAACTCTAGACTAGTGAAAGCAGGACGAGCAGGTGGAGATATCCCTCCACGTAGATTAAATTAGAGGGTTCAGTTCGAAATGTCTTTTAGGTTACCCGGGTCGTCATACACCTGAAGTTTGGAAGGCGCAGCTACTGAAACGTTGTGATAACAACAAAAACGAGGATATTAGTCCGTCTGTGAATAAATTAATTCACTCGTCTCTCCAGAAATTCAGAGAGAACTTGTTTAAAAGAAGAAAAAACTATACGCGTTGTTTTATATGCATATAAGTATATTTATGCTTATATTAACATCTCAAAATAGACCAGCCTGGATATTACGAGGTTTTATCAAAAAGTATCGGGACTGGTGTTATAAAAAAAAACTACAACACATATCAATTCGCCATTTAATCTCCTACGAAGTAATCCCCCTTTCTGAAGCCACGCACTTTATCCAGCGTCGTTTCCATTGATGGAAGCATTCCTAAAACTCCTTTATTGTGATAGCGAGCAATTGCCTAGTCGCATTCTCTTGCATTTTCTCGACGTCCACATTCTACACACTTTCCTTCCAAGAAAAGACGTGAGTGAGAACGTTATAACTTAGTGTGCATACCCGATAAAGTTTAAGGCCTATCTGCACCAAGCCGTTTCACCCTGCATACTTTAGCTCCGTTACCATAGCAACAGTCCCGATACCTTTTGATCAGACCTCGTATGCTCAACTCACGTTCAGAGTTTATCTGCACAAACTAAGATTAAATTAGATCAATGAAGCAAAATAGAAAATTGAATGGCCAACTGATTCTCATCCTGCATCTAATCCCGTCATCGCTATAATATGAGCAGAGCAGATGCGATTAACTTATTACAGACCCCATATTAAATATAGCAGAAACTCTTAGAAAGCATTAATAACATATTAATTAGTCATTAATTAAATTATTACATATTCATAAAATTTATTACATATTAAATTTATATCCCAGAAAAAGAAATCACATTACGAATAACGGCTATTGGCAGTGCTTGTGAAACATTCTTCTTCTCTTTCCATGTGCCGTGTTGTTTCAAAACGTAAGCCATCATGGCTTCCCACCATTTCCTATCCTTTGTAGCTCTTAGCAATGTGTGTGTTTTTTACTGACCCTCCTAGTTCATGTCCTGTCATTCATTTACACAAATTCGTTAGATTGTATCCTTTTGTCCCTCTTGCTTTCACTATGCCCTGTCAGTGTCAAATTCTCTAAGCCCTCTGTCTTCATTATAATCTCTTCCTGGTTCTAAGTACAAGTATCCTCCTTGTTCGCATTTTCTTTTAAGCTTCCTCGTTGCTCATATTATCTGTCTGTGATATTCTCATCAACCTTCTATAGAATCGAATCTCCTAAAAGAGATTTTACAAGTATATCAGAAAATATGTAGCTGTTCGTCCTTTTCAGGAGACGATAAATATTTATTTTTTAATCAGAGTCTGTCTAATTTGTTGAGGTAATTAGAAAAACGTTTGAATTACATATCTTCATTTTGAAGATAAAAATTAAATTTCCGTGGCAGTTGGAAACTAACTATAAACTAATTTTTATTCTTTATTTTTCTCCCACATCTTGTCGCAGTTGAAACGATTTGAAAACTGATGTATTCTACTTGCAAGTCCGTCTTACGAAGCTGAATTTGTTTTTTAGTATTGTTCACCCAGTACATGGTCCAAGAGCTACTCAAGGCAGAGTGACTAAATAAAGTTATTGCAAGGGCATATAGGGGGGGGGGTGCAAGAGATGCATATTAAGAAAATATGTTAGAAAGATAACGGTTGACCTTCGACCTATGAATGTAATGGATTCGACCGAAATTCGAACTTGTAGGAGACCAGGGTGGGAATATGAGGATGAAAATCTCTGGACTAAGATTTCCTGCTGGCCGGTCCAGCTACATAGGAATGTTGGACTTTGATGGAGTCCAAAGAAGATAAATAAACAAACAAGACCGATATATATGTACAAAACAAATATATATTAATACCAATTAGATTAATACACGAATTACAAATACATTGAAGACATGAATAAAATGTTACAGTGTTTGTATGGAAAGTTGTGTGTGTTGAGTTTCCGTACGGATGTGGATTTTGTTTTTAGTGTGTTCCTTGAATATGGGAAACGCTGGTTGTGTGAGAGGTCACATATTGGTGTAAGTGGAAAAGAGAAAGTTTTATACCTCGCCTCACGCGCGAGGTTGCGGCCCACGGCCTAAGTCGAGATGGTTGCTCGCACGTGCGCGTAAGCAGAGAAAAGAGAAAGAGAGAAGGGTGAACAAGTATTTATACACGTGGGAGAGAGACCCCTGTTGAAGGGTTAGGAGATGAGGAGGAGATAACCCGATAAACTCAGCTCTCCGATTCCTCAATCCGTGCCGCTATCCATTACTTCGCCTTGCCTCCTTGCAATAACTGAGCTGTGTTAAAAAGGCATAAGATGAGATATCCCTAGTGTTGGGTCGTGGAATGCAAACAACCGCAGATTAAATTGTTTACTTGGAAATTACTTGCATGTTATGAGGATTGACAGACAACTGGTGAAAGCTGGAAAGTGGAACCTTGTGATAATCACAACAACAACTGGAAAGGAATAAATATTTACTACAAATATTTACTTCATGGAATTTTAAAGGGTTAACTTTTTTATGGTTATTGAAAATACATAAATGTATTACGCTTTAATATTTAAAAATAATCTGCTTTACAAAGAAATCATTTCTCAATGTAAAAAAGAAATTATCTATAGTTGAGATATACAGTGCAAAAATAAGTAAAGCCCTAAGATAATATTAAATTTTAATTTTTAATTTTTGATTAATATATTTATTCCAGCTTGATAAATGTTTTTTTTTAAGTGGTTGTAATTTCTTTAATATTTTTTTTATATTAATACATAGTTTAATTAAGATTTGTTGGTTATCTGGAAAGAAAATAAACAAAAAGATAAGATCTGACATTTTTTTGGACAAAAACCGAAGGTAAAATGTTCCTGTGACTCGCAGAGAAAATTGAAAGAGAAAAACAGGCGAGTGGTGCGATCATGTCTGATATTGAGTTGAAAATGACAAATGCTCACTCAACTCGTCCAGTTAAATTCGAACAATATTTCTATCTGAATCTCTGGGATGAGTAATCATTGTTTACTTTTATTTGCACACAAACGGATATCCCTATCTTTGTTGTTGCTATCCCAACATTTTAGTCGTAAACTTCTACCTTATTCAGGCATCTATAGATCCTGTTTCAACATGTCAGGCAATTTCGAACTAAGGTTTTTATTTAATCTAGGGGGATAGATTATTTTTTTGGAAATTGCGTTGAGAATAGCATCGAACGAGCATGTGAGCAACGACGAAATGAAATCGGAAAGGACATTCATGCTTAACATCAAAAAGAGAGAGTTAAAATTTCTAGGACAAATAATGAGGACAGAGGGCTTAGAAACTTTGCTACTCACAGGACAAACTGAAGACAAGAGAGACAGAGGAAAACAGTGCATAACCTACCTAGCGTGATTGTGTAAATCGATGGCAGAACAGGGTTTGGGAGATATGACAAAAATATAAAATTTATAATGAAAAAGACAGTAAATTGTAAAGACAAGATCGCCAACGTCCTGAAGGGACACAACACGAAGAAGAAGAAAATAAGTGCACATTTATTTATATATGAACACGCGCGATCGCATAGTCTTGTATATTTACAAACATTACCATTTAAGGAAATACATACACTTACATAATAATGTCTGCGCTCATCTAACTTTAAAGGAAAAAAAGGCGTCATCATTTCTGTATTTGGCGTATTTTCTAAATTTATCATATGAGTTGTAGCGCTCAGAATATGGCTAATACTACCACCCTCGCCGCCACTGCAACTGCCACTATTGCTACTAATAGTAAGTAATGTATGAAAAAAATCATAACAAACCAACGTAGACGGTTGAATCTGACAATTTTGTCCTCGTGTTGTAATCATTTCTCGTTTCTTCCCACGTGATATAGACGCTGAGATCAGGAAGAAGAAAAGAGAAGAAGAAAGATGGAGAAATAGACTGGTGTGTGTTATTGAGTGGGTTGATCAACTCGTTGATTGGTTCAGACTTTTTTTTTCTCTTCTCTTTTCGTATATTTCTCCATTTTTTTTTTTGTTCCACAATTCCCGCCTCTTTTTCGCTTACGTAGAAATGACGTCAGTAACCTTCAATCGATCGCAGCACGTGTTGCTGTCTTGTGTACACCGCCATTTTGAAGCTTATCGATCCAACAATGTGTGTGTATTTCTTTCAAAGAGAATGTGCGTAGTTTAAGCCAAACAACATTGCTGCGCTGGTCCAGAGGCTAAAGCTCACAATAAGACTTGATTTAAAAATTTGATTCCCTTACTACGAAGATGCACAGAAATTGTAGCAATACGCAGTATTCCTTGAAACTCTATTTACATTCTTTGATCGTTATCAAATTCAATAACAGTAAAATATTATTATCAATAGGTTAATATTTAATACGATTATTTTTATCAGAATTTCTGGGATGAGTAGTTATCATTATTTACACTATTTACATTCGAACTATTATCCTCATCTTTATTGTTATTCTCACAACAATAAAGATGTACCCTCCGGCCTTCCTCTGGTGTATATCGATCTGGGTAACGTACGGGGAATTCCGAACTGAACTGAACACTTTATTTAATCTACGGGATTAGACTGTTCTCGTTCCACTGCTCATGTCTAGGGATATCGTCTATTTCTAAATTTTTTTTAGTATTGTTCAGTTATTGCTTACCTGTTTCCATTGAGTGCAAGTATATACTTCCCGACCCAGGGATTGAACTTATAACCACTGTGCCCAAATTCAAAAACCAGCGTTTTTATTGTGATAACAACAACAAAGATGAAGACAATAGTCCGAATATAAATAGTGTTTACCTTTTTTCTACCGGTCCGAGCTGGAAAAAGAAAAAGAAAAAAAACAACATTCCCGATGCAAATTTAAAGAAGGACCTTAAAATTTGATTCTTGAAAATACTAAAGAAAAACAAATTTCTGTTTGAATTTTTGATGCTATAATTATTTACGCTATTTACTCGAGAACTAATGTCCTCATCTTTGATGTTATTATCACAACGTTTCAGGCGTTATACCATCCAGCATTCGTCATCTGCATTCGGTTATTTTCATTAAATTTCGAACTGAACCTCTTCAATAGAATCCTTTGATTTGTGAATTTTGGTGAGTTCAATCCGTGGGCCGGTTAATACAGACCCAGACTTAGTGGTCACAGGTAAATAATTGAGTAATATTAAAAAGAACAAGACAAAATATCCCAAGACATAAGCAGCAGAGCGATAACAATCTACAACCATAAATCAAATAAAGGGTTCTGTTCGAAAGGTCACCCGGATCGATAAACACCTGAAGAAGGCTGAACTAACGACCGAAACGTTGTGATGATAATAAAAAAGATGAGGACATTAGTCCAGATGTAAATAATGTAAATAACCAAACAAAGTGTTTGTGTGCGTGCGAGAGAGAGAGAGAGGGAGAGAGAGAGAGATAGAAAGAGAGAGAGATAGAAAGAGAGACAGAGACAGAGAGAGATAGAGAAACAGTGAGAGAGATGCAAAAAGTGCTATATTTTCAAATTATTAAGATAATAGTAATGATGAGAATAACCGTTTCCATACAGAAATCATTAGCCATTTATTAATAATCATTTATTGTGACTGTCAGTTGAAAATGAATTATCTTACAAAACTTTTTTTCAGGAAGGGAAACTCCTCAATCCACTAACTGTTATCGCTCTTTCTAGTATTGACGGGAGTTTCCTTCCAAACCTTTTATTTTTGGTACTTGTTGTAATGGAATGTCCCATACTGCCTATCGCCTATGTCGACTAACTATATCAGTAGCTATATATAGTGAGCACGGGATATACCTGGGGGCTTTCTTTGGGAATTAGTTTAGAGTTGCAAATTCGTCTCCAGCTGTGCTGGTCAAACTCTCTGCCTCCGGGCAGAGAGGGCCCCCAGACGAGGCTATGTCGAAGGACAGTCTCGTCTCGGGAAACAGCTACCCGAGCTTGTTTTATACAGGGAATTTTTGGCCGAGCCTACGGGCTCGGATACCCCACATTAAATTCGGCCTTGTGCCACATCTGACCGCGTGGGACGGTTGGTAGATATCCTTGCTTCGGGAATTACTAGGCTGTCACCTGATTCCCTGTCTTTCAGTAGTGTATTCTCTTTTACAATAAACCTCTCTTTCATTTACGCGCGTGTTGCTGTTCCTTCACTTGAGTACCACCTTTGTCTGTCACCTCTTTAAGGATACAACAGTACTGCAGAAAGTTAACACCTTGATTATATTTTTATTTTCTCTTCGATTTCCTCTGCTATCTATTTTAGTTGCTACTGTTTGACGTCATGTCGAATCTTCTTTTAAGTTAGTTTTCTCGTTTGCACAATCAATCAGCTGTAGACATTGATAAGACTTACACAAATTTCAAAAGCAGTTCTATAAATAGATAGTATATCAAAAAAGTTATTTACAGGAGTAAATTATTATTCACAGTTTATAATTAAAAATGTTTACTTTTAAATTCCGTGTATTAGCATATTTATCCTCAGACACAACACTGACAGATTTTCGACGAACTTATTTTGTTTTTATAGTCAAATGAAAACACAGACAACGGGTGTGATTTAACCTTTAAAAGGTAAACATATCTGTTTGGCTTTAATCAGTAAGACCTGGAGAGATTGTCTGGATTCAAAGTCACACCAAATTTGCTTTTGATATTGCTTCTTAAATTTTAAGATTTCTACTTTTCATTTCCTTTTATTTAAATTTTTATCCTCATTTGCAGACGAGAACAGACAAACGCACAAACACCCCCACACATAAACACAATGTACGAAGACGTGCAGGCAAGGCAAAATAATAAGTAAAAAAAGTGGATTGATTGACTGACTGTTTTTTTACGGTTTTGAACTTTTTGCATGTTATTTAAAGTAAAACAAATATGTCTAATTTGAAAGAATTTTCGGGAAATAATAATGATTTACTGATAAAATTCCTACTAATTAACCCATAGCTGGAGGGATTCATAGCTTTCCCTAGGGTATTTGCGCGTAAGTGAACTCTGATATTCCCAAGTGGTTAGCCATCTAGGTGTTTCAACATGATATGGCTGTAATCATAAAAGAAAAGGAGACCAAAAAACAAACATATAGCTTAGTGAACTGAAGCATTTCGTTCACCATATCTGGTTCGTTAGTAGTTGCTACTTCTGGTAGTTTGTGATTGGCGTTATAGTCATCTTGGAATTTAATAACAATGCCGAGAAATCGCACCCAAACATTCAATAGAAGCAACAATCAAACGACAAAATGATGCTGAAGGCTGATGAGCATTAATTTATCTTAAGTATCCGCGAGAAAGCGGAATGAGAACAATCGTTTATTGAATAAAGTGTTTTTTATATCTCGAGAAGGTCATCTAGTACAATGACATGGAGACATCCAAACGAAAGTCTGTTTTACAAAGTGGCAGTTCGTAGGGAAACGGTGAGAGGAATTCGCTTCTTATATGGAAATGAGGCTGATTAGACTCTGTGGAAGTGGAATGGTGAGTCCTAGCTATAAAGATCTGAACTGGCGAAACTAAAAAATAGAGCACATCTGAACATTTGCCATGGAAATAGCGTTAGTAAGCAAACATTTTTTCATTTTAAATTGTTACGTGATATCATCCCTCCTACATGACAGTGAAGAATGCTGGACAATCTCCTCAAAGATGAAGAGGAGACTTGAAGCAACAGAAATGTGGTTCTACAGAAGGATGCTGAGGATATCATGAACCGAATATTTAAGCAACGAAGAAGCTTTAGCGAAAATGGAAACGAAAAGATACTTATAGTTATCATCAGGAAGAGACAATTAAAATTACTGGAGCGCGAAATGAGGAAAGTCTTGGAAAACCTGATACCCACAGGGCAGATTAAAGGCAATAGGAACAGAGACAAAAACCCATGTACTTGGTGAGCTTGAATAAATGGCAGGTGGAACAAGGTTGAGAAAAAATAACAGCAATACAATATTTATTAAGAGCTACGAAGGATAGGAAATTGTGGAGAGCCATGATTGCCTACGGCCTGAAGGGACATGGCACATAAAGAAAAAGAAGATAAAATCTGTTTGTGGATGTCGCTTGTTACAGGAAGAAACTGAAAGAGCCTAAAAAGTTAGATAAATATCTAAACCTTGCCAGACAACTAAAACATTTGGGAAACTTTAAAGTGGTAATCGTATTTATAATCAGGGGAACGCTCGAAACGCTGCTGGTAAGTTTTGAAAAGGAACTGGAAGAACGAGAAATTCGAGGAGGAATTGGAAATCATCAGACAACTGCATGACCGAAATCAAGTTGGGATTTCGACAGTGGCCTAAGAAAAGTTTTTAGCCAGGAGAAATAAACTACATCCAATTTCAAATTTTAATTACGCAATCCCTACTCAACATAAATACACAGTATTTGGAACTAGTATAGAGTAAGTCCTCCATTTGCTAGTTTCAGTGCTTCTATTCGATTTTCCATGGATTTGATCAAGTTATCAACAATTGTTTAATCCATATTTTGCCACTTCTTTAGCAATGTTTCTTTAAGGGTTGCCATTGACGTGATTTTGGATGCACGCTCTCGAAGTCTTCGCTCAAGGTGCTCCCAAACGTACTCGGATTATATCAGGACTTTAGGCTACCCATGGCAGTGACTTGATTCCTTGCGATTCCTTCCATGCCTTTGCTACTTTGCTCGTATGACATGGCGCTCCATCTTCTTGATAAAAGTAGACATTCTTGTCAATCTGATTGGTTTCAAACAGTGAGAGTCGCCCTTTCTCTAATATTTGACAGTATTTTGAACCATTTAACCGCTCGTCAACAAGAATCAGCTCAGATTTCCATCCAAACCAGACAGCGCTCCACACCATTACTCCAATCCCTCCATGTTTCACGGTCGCCTGCAGACATTCAGTGTTCCAAGACTCATTCTGATTTCTCCAAACATAAACCTGTCTCGAATTCGAATATTGGCATTTGACCAAATTACAGACTGATAAAATTCATAATCTTTGATCTCAAATTATCTCGCTCAGCCCATACGCCTGTTCCTGTTAACCTCTGAATTCAAGGACTTCTTTCTTGCAACTCTTCTTTGGTAGCCTAGCTCTTTCAGAGTCTTTCTCGCCGCATACGGTGACATTCCCATGCTGTTGGCGACATCTTTGATGCTCTGACGACGGTTTCTGATGAATTCCCTCTTCAGCGCCCTTTTTGTTCACTCAGACACGATGCTTGGTCTTCCTGAACGTCGTTCCACACGACAATGGCCTTCTCCATTATATTTCTTGACAATATTATTTACCGTTTGATGATTAACCGGGAAAAACCTAGCAATTTCTGTATCTGACTTGCCACACTGATGCCATCCTATTATTTTCCCTTGTTGAAATTCACTAATTTCACTTCATTGCAAAATATAAGTCAACTATCGTTAATAGATGAGAGTAGCTTGATACTAACACGGTATTGACTGAAAAAAAAGAAGAGACGTTATGACACAAGACAAAATTGCTGTAATCAAAATGGCTAAAAACTTATCATTCCCACTGTACAGTCAAAAATGGGTATATAGTCTAATTTCTTCTTTTTCTGTGTTTTCTATCTTTTGGCGGGTGGGAGTAACCTAGTTGATTTTTTCCATGAATAAAATGCAACATCCTCCAAAACTTTGCACAATCGATGAAGTCTCAACACTTGTTTAGCGTTCTCCAACATTTTGTATTATAAGGATAGGACTAGATGACATATCAAAGGAGTACTGCTAATACAACGTTGTTATGTAATGATAGTGTGTCTGTGTGTGTGCTCATTCATAGTCTACCGTCGGGCGACCTTATGACTTAAGTTTTTTTCTGTGTGTGTGTGGCAGGCATGAACTCCAGTTATATTGGATTTACTTGTCCTTGTTAATTCGATCCTTGCTGATTTTGTTTCCATCATTTATGGGTTCTGGTTCAGATTTTTAATTGTTTCTTTCTCATTTACATTTCCTTCTCTCAATGTAACCTTTCTTCCTGGTTCGTTTTAATTTTACAAATCTTATAAAGAGCGTTTTATGTACAAACGGATAACTTATCCGATTACAGTTTGATTGCCAGTAAAAATGTCCTTTTATTGAAAAGCAACTTTGTAATTTGAAGAGAAATAAATTCACTTCATTTTGATACCAGTTACATTGTTCTATTTGGTCTAAATCTAGTTTTATGGGATTGGAGATCTTACTCACCAACAATCACAATTTAGAAGATAAATAAATTGGCTTCATTTTTTACCATTTTCTTTAGTCTAACTAGACTCAAAATTGTTTTCTAGATTTGTAAACTTTACTTTTCAACGGTCGTAATTTTGAAGAGAAATAAACTGACGTCATTTTCATTCTTCAAGGCCGGAACAAAAGTTTATGATTTTTTCAAGTGAAAGGCACTATTTAAATATTTCTACGTAGATCTATTCAACCACATAGGTGTCATTGTGTTGCATTCCTTTTCGTCATTTTTGAGGATGTTTCATGATTCCATCTTCCCAGAACTTTTCATCTTTCAGCGTTTCATTTTGCGAAAAGAGTTCGTAATATATGTCACTTTTCCAATACTACTAGATATACAGCATCACCTTCTTCCGATGCAGTCATTTTTTTATCCAGGTTTCGCCAAATTCTACAGCATCGTCCTGACTAATGAAACAAATATTCAAACGTTCAAACTTCGCGTTATCTTGACATACGTGTGAACCCTTTTATGAATGACAGACAGCCTATCCTATTCTCGAATATTTATAAATATCAATCTGTCTCTTGCATGTTTAATTCTCACATGACTTGTATATTGATGACGTTATTATATCTTCATTAATCAACGAGGCAAAGATTCAAATGCAAGTACGTAAAATCAAGCAGAAGTATAATATTTTATTTCACGTATTTACAATCAGAATTTAATTACGACTACCACTTATGTATGTGAATATTTACACCGGAACTCGTTTGGTGTTTGTCTCGAAAAGCTGGGGAATAACGAATATTTTCAAATTTTCAGTGTCCTCATTGACCCCAGAACAATTTGACAATTATAGAAACTATCTCGCTTGTTGGATATTGTGGCATGTGGGGGCTTCCTTACTTTCCTTCATTCAGCAGGAACGGAAATAAACAGTAGAGTACAACCGGAAGTCCCAGATGTTATGACCGAGCCTTGTTCGACATCTTTTCTCCATTTTCCATTTCATCGACCGCTACATTGACGGCCACTTGTCGTTTCCATCTTCATTTTCAGACGTCTCAACATTCAAGGCCCGCACTTTTCAACTTACAGCGGCCGAAATCTTCAAACGTAACCCGAAGAACTACACAAACTTTGCTGCAGAAGACACGTTGCCCTCTTTTGGTAGCTTTTCTCGTTTCTCCCGTAATAACCGACAGAGAAATCTCTCTTCGATACACACACCAAAGAAAAAACTACAAACAACCCCTGCTGCAGTAGACTCGTACCAGTCCTGGCTACTTGACTCAGATTTCTCGTTCCTGCCGGGAGAACCAACGAAGAAATAGAGCTACCAAAGAAAATTTACACACAACCGTTGCTGCAAAAGACGAGGCATGTCCTAAAAGTTTCACACTCAGATTTCTCGTTCCTCCCGTGGGAGCCAACAAAGAAATATCCCTTCGGGAGAGCTAGCAAAGGAGAATTACACACAACCCTTTCTGCAAAAGACGAGGCCTGTCCAAACAGTTTCACACTCACACATTTCTCGTTCTTCCCGAGGGAACTAAAGGAGAAATATTACTTCGAGCGAGCTAGCAAAGGAAAATTACACACAACCCTTGCTGCAAAAGACGAGGCCTGTCCTAAAAGTTTCACACTCAGATTTGTCGCTCCTCCCGTGGGGACCAGCGGATATATTTATCTCGATAAAAACAACTACTCGGTTTATTAACTAGGTGTTATGGGAACTTACCCATAATAGTAATGGACTATCCCGTACACCATAAATACTGCGCCTCAAGAGGAAGCAGTAGAGTCAGTCAGTGAGAGAGTCAGGCAGTCGGCCAATCAGTCAGTCAGAGACTGTAAGATATTGGAATAGTGATACTACGTCGAGACAACATCGTTCTATCTACCTAACCTGATTGTTATTACTAACACTTCTACTTTTTTTGTATATATTCTGTTTGTAATATACCTGTGTTATTTCCATACCTGTGTTCGAGTTATTCTTCATTGGTTCTACCTTGGACCATCACCGTGGTGCAAGGAACCTGGACCATAACACTAGGTAACCGCACTTTTTTCCCCACAAAATAGTTTTTACTCTCTTTCAACCGTAGATAAAAGCTGTTGAACAGTTATTTCAAGCCTAATGTTTTAATTCATTTCACTCATGCTACTGGGCACAAACACACACGCAACCGGGGAAAATTCCAACGCAATCTAAGTTTTTGTTCGTATTTCCAATTTCTCGAGTTTAAGTTTGCGTTACAGTTTATGGCACGATTTCAATGGAGTCATTTATTTAGTTTCATTGTTGCTCCAATCCCCGGATAAAATCTAAATAATTTTCTATTTCGTCCGTTTTCTTTTGCATCTGGTCTGCTGGTGCATCCACCGTTTTAAATCCTTCAGCTTGGATGCGGATCCTAATTCTGGTTCTCAATTTTCAAATTAATTTACTTTTTTTTTGCTTTTATGATCGTTTCTGATTTATGCCCACTCCATTTGGACGAATCGAAATCTATTGTACGTATCCCAGAGTATCGCTCTTCCTACTCTCTCATGATATATTTTCTATTCATTTTTGAAGGAACGAGAAATCTGAGTCAAGTAGCCAGGACTGGTACGAGTCTACTGCAGCAGGGGTTGTGTGTAGTTTATAATAAAATAATAGTGACCTACAATCTTTTGTTAACTGGGTCAGGGAATGACTTGTTAGTTTTAACGACTCCAAAACGAAACTTTTAATCGTCAGAGAGATCTCATTTCGCCTTCCATCAGCATGGCTGATGCTAACCTCCAGGAGAGTGACTCGTTGCCCCTTCTCGGGCTAACGTTTTCCATCTGATCTGAAATAGAAAGATTATATTGTATCAATTACTAGGTCTGCTACTAGGAAAGTTGCTTCATTGTGTCATACTAGACAATTTTTATCCACAGATTCTGTTTTACATATTTATAAGTCTACCATTCGTTCATGCTTTGACTATTGCTGCCACATGTCGCTTCCTGCCCCTGCTACAGAATTAGAGATCCTTGATAAAATCCAAAGAAAAATCTGCAATGTTATTGGTCCTGTTTATCATGTCTCCTTAATTCCTGTTCTTTTATTGTTCTTTCACCTTAATAATGTTTTTCTCATTCTGTGACAGTCAGTAACCCCACACACGCACCTTGCATCTTAATGGCTTTATTGCCTTGCTTAGGGCGAAATGGAAGATTATAAAAAACATGTAGGATATTTCTTTACTAAGTAATGAAACACTTTCTGGAAGGGTGGAATTATGAAATTCATTGAAATGTGACCGAAAATAAAGAAACAAAGCCGTAAATATGTCCTTCAATAAAATTAATGTCGACAAATCGGTATTAGAGCTTTCTTAGAAATCCGGTATTAATAACAGGTCTCTTAGAAATCCGGTATTAATAACAGGTCTCTTAGAAATCCGGTATTAATAACAGGTCTCTTAGAGATCCGGTATTAATTACAGGTCTCTTAGAGATCCGGTATTAATGACAGTTTTTTTTAGAAATCCAGTATTAATAGCTTTCTTAGAAATACGGTATTAATTATACGAGGGTCATTCAATAAATAAGTTGAATTTTTCGGTATAAGGACTTCTAATACAGATAGAAGCTTACTCTTTTTTATTTATTTTTTTGTTTTACTTCTTTTTCACATGGATTTAATTCTTTTTCAGATTAAAAAAAAACTTTGAGAGTTTTGGCGATTAACAAAGATGGCCGACCATGAAGCATGCTCCAGGATTGAACAGCGGTCAGTTATCAAGTTTTTGGTTGCTGAAGGGTGCAAACCAGTTGAAATTCATAGGAGAATGTCAACTGTGCCTCATGTTTCAGCAAAAAAAAAATGTCTACAAGTGGGCTAAATTGTTTAAAGAAAGACGGAGCAATGTTGAGGATGAAGACAGGCCTGGGAGGCCTACAGAAGTGAGGTCTCCTGAGCTGATCGAATCAGTCAATGACCTCATTCAGTCTGACAGAAGGGTGACAGTGGATGACATTCCAAGGACTTTGACCTCATCTGTTGGGACAAACGCAGGGGTCATCAGTCAGAAGGAGTCATCTTGCATCATGACAACGCAAGGCCTCACACAGCAGCCCAAACGGTGCAGACCATCAACGAGCTGGGCTGGGAACTGCTCCCTCATCCCCCTTACAGCCCAGACCTTGCCCCTTCAGAATTTCACCTGTTTGGTCCCTTGAAAGCGTTCACGAGAGGCACGAAGTTTAAAAGTGACGATGACGTCAAAAGTGTTGTGAGCGACTGGTTGAGAAATCAGTCCAAAGATTTTTACGCTGAGGGAATACGGAAGCTTGTGCACAGATGGGAAAAGTGTGTGACAGTGCTGGGAGACTACTTTGAAAAAATTTTTAAAAAGTAAGCTTCTATCTGTATTAGAAGTTCTTATACCGAAAAATTCACCTTATTTATTGAATGACACTCGTATGTTTTTTAGAAATCCGGTATTAATGATGAATTTCTCAGAAATCCGGTATAATTATAGGTTTCTTAGAAATCTGGTATTAATTAAAGAGTTATAAAAAAATCCACTATAAAATTTTAGGACAGTTGTCAGTAAGCATATTACAAGATAACCGCACATTTTGGATATCCATAAAAGGAAAAAATATAATCGCTTCTTCTGATTACAAAGTTGAAAAAATGGCAATGGGTGATTAAGAAAAGAATCTTTTAAACTTTAATCAATCTTCCGTAAGTGCCGTGTGTCATTTGGACAACCCACAAAATATTTGACTTTAATATTTAGCAAGTGGCAAGTAAAATATTCATGATTAGTTGATGTGTGTGAGCGTGTGTGTGCGCATGCGCGTAGCTGTTTAGGTGTGTGATAACGAAGAAATAAGTTCTTTAAGGCAAATATTATTAAAAAGAACAGCCATTTTGTGTCGATTAATTTTATTGATTAACTTTTCCAAATCACGAATAATTTTTCTTGATTCAATAAAAGTAAATACTTCAGATTTATTATTACAAAAAATTAAAAACTAGCAACTTAGTTATCAAAAATAATATATCCTAAATTTACAACCGCCAATATAAAACCAATGTGGCGTATGAATATATTTGCCCACTCAGAGAATGTTTCTCTGTAGTTAAAGAACACAAAGCGTCTTACCTACGATATACCACAACCACACTCTGACAGAGACTCACCTGCCACCTAGCGACCCATAGTGCCATCATAGCACACATTAATAAGCAGCATAAGGATCATAGTAACATTTGAAGACTACTCACAAACAATACTAAAATAATAACAAAATTAAATAGTAAAAACAAACATCAATAAATAAAAACAATTATAAATGAAGAGAACGCCTCCTCATTATTTATTCGTACAAAAATGTACAAATTGTGGCACAAGGCCGAAAAAAGGGAGGGGTAAAGGCTGGTCTTAACTAACTATCCTATACCTAGCTAATCATATTCGCGACCCATTCATACATTACAATTGACACATTCACCACAAGAAATCGTCCGTCACCATTCAATCCTCCATACACCATAATACCACATCCTCACCAGAGGGGACCTAAAAAACGCGCCCCACACAATAAAAATTTGATGATAATAAAATATATAAAATTCTAATCATGAAAAGATGAAAGGGGAGGGAGATGAACCCCATAACAAACTAAAATTCAACAAATTTTTAAACTAAACATAATTTATGCTAGTAGGGCCCGTCCAACCCTCAAAATAGAGAGGCCGCTGTATTCTGCCCAGAGGACAAAATCAAGAAGCACTCTCGCTAAGGGAGTGGGAAAGAGATAAAATAACTCGGACATGGGGAAGTAAAAGGCTGATCCAGTTGAGATGAAAAGGAAGTCAAAACAAACTAGGGAGGTTGGGAATCTCGACTTGGATCATAACTAAAAAGATGGCCGGGAAACAGGCCGGGAACAACACTTACTCATATTAACTAGGTACACTTAAGCTTGTCTAACCTAACCGAGGGGAGGGTTCCACAGGAAACCACCCCGATGTGACTTAGGTTGACCTAGAAAAGAAAATCAAGGCTAGCCCCGTTCAAACGAACCAAGCTCGCCTCTTTTACCCACATTTCACTGAAGACTGTCGAATGCAATCGTTTTCTATCAGTTCTAATCTTCATCCTGAGCTGATGCTCAAAGAATCGGATCAGATCCTGATGCGTAAGACTATTGCCTCGCAAGACTTCCTCCATTCGCGTCGTCCATATCACCATTCGAGCCGTGGCTAGCAGCGTCAGAAACACCATTCGTTTCACTCCGGAATACGGGGGCGACACATTGTCACACGCGTATGCGTGATCAATGGACACGAGTTCTTCGGGAGCGAGACGAGCCGTCACCTCGCCGACATGGTCCCATAAGGGGCGGACCCGGGGGCAATGGTAGAAGGCGTGCGAAGCCGTTTCTTCTAATCCAAGGCCACACCGTCCACAGTCTGGCAAATCCGCCAAGCCCCATATGAAAGCCTTGTCGTTGAGAGGCAGCCGATTCCGAGCCAATTGCCAGGTAAGCGAAAACTCAGGGTTACTGAGATAATCCGCCGCTGGCGCCCAAGAACAGTAGGAGCGGTACTCCTCCTCCGAACAGCAGAGCGTATCACGTAGGGGATCCTTCGCGCGACCCTCCATTAATCCCCGATAGAAGATCTTCCTAGGCCGTGAAAGGTCACTGGACCGCGGAATAGCCTTCAAGGCTAACCGACACTCGCGGAGGAAATGCGATTCATCCCGGGGTTTACGACCGTGCTCCTCAAATGTATATAAAAACAAAAACGTCACACTTCCCCTACGTCACAATCCTCTTTCCCTATGTCATAAAACGCTGCCTACGTCACAACACTCACTTGTTCTGCGAAACTTACCAATTCTCTCTACCTACCCTGATGATGATTTCCATCATATTTCTTGTGCTTGTGTATGGAGCCACCTTTCTGAGGTGAAGGAAGCATACTCTAAAATAACGGTGTTCGATTTGGACAATGCCGACTTGAAAAAACTAAGACATTTTTGTTCTAGGAGGGTCCCAGTGTTGCTCCATCCCTCCTTATATAGGGCAGTCAAAGTAAACTAACCCACGGACGTCGGCGGCATTGTCCTGGATGGTTGGATGACGACGGAGTTGGGAACAGGGAGCCTGGGACAATCCGTCGGGGTCCTGTCTAACGCAGATTTACGGCCTGTATGTGAGTAGGTCTCTTTTTTCTAACTTTTCTATTTTTCAGGCCTAATCGATGTATATCAAGATAGCCAGTTTGAATGCGAATGGCTTCAGGGATCGGGGTAAGGCACCTCGCCAGCTCCGTGACCTCTTGTCGTTCGGCGTGGATGTCGCCGCGATTCAGGAGACCCATTTTGTTTGCAACGTCGATTCGTGTGTGCTGTCTAACGACTTTGTCGTCTATTCAGCATATGGGAACCGACAGGCCAGAAGAGTCTCTTTGCTGGTGAAGCGTACTCTTGATGCGAAGGTGGAGGGCCGACTGATCGTGGCCGATATTGCTGTGAAAAGTGGTTCGTTTCGGGTCGTTTCGGAGGAGCGGGTTTCGTTTTTTCGGCGGTTGGGGCCGTTCTTGATGGATTCAACCCGCCTAGTCTTAATGGGGGACTGGAATGCCATTCTGGACCCCAAGTTAGATCGGGGGCGGGGTGCTAGAGGGAGAAGGGATTGTCGTAGCTTGGTTGATCTGATCAATGAATTGGGTCTCGTTGATAGATACCGGTTCGATCACCCCGGGGGGAAATGTGGACGTGGGCTCTTAATTGGCCTTCTGACCTGGTGGTTAGCTACCTGGACAGAATGTTAGTTAGAGGAGCCGACGTAGACTTGTTAGGTTGTCCCACGTTCCTCTGGGTAGGCTATTCGGACCACAAACTCGTTTGTACCCGAATGGCGTTAGATTGTAGTCCTAGAATGGCTGGTTACTGGAAGTTCAATCTGTCTTTACTGGACAGGCGGGACTTCCGGGAGCAGCTAACTAGCTTAGCGCAGTGGGAGCTAGTGGGGGCGGTTATCGGGAATAAATGTTGGGACCGTCTTAAATGTAGAATTGGGTCCTTCACCACGGATTTCAGCAAACGGATAGAGCTGAGAATGTGAAGATGCTTAAGGCTAGTCTTTCCCGGGCGGTGACTGGGAGGGATCCCCTAGAGATAGACTTAGCTAGGGACGCCGTGGAGTGTTCGAATAGCGAGCGCTACATGGGCCAGGTAATTACACATAGGTTAAGCAATATGTCTTCCGAAGCGGTGAACATGGGCGCAGACTTGCGCAAGGAAGAGGTCCGTCGATCGTCCGATCGGTACATTCGTGAAGTCAAAACTCCAGAGGAGCATACTCTTCGGGCCACTGACGACATGTGCGAGGCGTTTCGGCAGCATTTCGAGAGCCGCTTTACCAAGGAGCCTGGTCTTCGTGAGGACAAGTTTCGCAGCTATTTGGCTGACTTTCCTCGGCTATCGCCGACTAAAGCGGCTAGCTGCGAGGGAGAGATTACGGAGGGCGAAGTCTACGCGGCATTGAAGAAGGTTGGCAGAGGCAAGTCGCCCGGTCTGGATGGTTTGCCCTATGAATTGTACTTGAGGCTGTTGCACATCTTTGTCCCGATTTTGACTGTCGTGTTCAACAACTGGTTCCGACAGGGGTCCCTCCCCGACCGGTTCTCCAGGGGCGTGAAAAAGAGAAAGGGTGTTGAGAGGAAATTAGATGATTATAGGCCCATTACTCTGCTAAACACAGAGTTAAAGATTTTGGCCAAGATCCTGCAGGAGCGTTTGAAGTCAGTTGCCGAGTCTCTGTTGGGTCCTGAGCAGACTTGTGCTGTGAGGGGCCGAACAATTCAGAGCAACCTGCATCTGACCCGCACGATCACAGAGGGTGTAAAAGACGACGATGAGGCCGCGCTGATCAATTTAGATCAGTCCAAGGCATTTAATAGGGTTGGCCATCGCTACCTTGCTGCTGTTCTGCAGGCCGCCGCATTCGAACCCGATTTCTGCCGGTGGATTAGCCTCCTGTATCGCTCTATCAGTGCTGTGGTACAGGTGAACGGGAAGCTGTCGGGCACTTTTGTGCTGTCTATGTCGGTCCGTCAGGGTTGTCCACTGTCGCCCCTACTTTATGCTTTGGCGTTGGAGTCTCTCCTTTGCCGAATGAGGGACAGGGCGTGCAGTCCGGCCCTAAGTGGAATCGCCCTTCCTGAAGGGGCTCGAGCCAGGGTTTCCGCGTACGCCGATGACGTATCTGCTTTCGTGTCGTCCCGCAGCGACATTGAGGCGGTACTGAAAGGGCTTGATTGGTACGAAAAGGTGACAGGAGCCAAGATTAACCGCGACAAGTCATCCGACTTGCGGTTAGGTGCCTGGAAGGGGGTCGATCTTCCGGGGCCCTTCGGTTGGACGGACGGTCATATCCGCATTCTTGGAGTGTGGTTTGGACCCGACCTCCAGTAGGAGAAAAATTGGTCTGAAGTATGAGCAAAGGTCGACGCGGCCGGTCAGACTTGGCGTCGATGGAGGTTGTCCGTGAAGAGCAAGGCCGAGGCGTGTGCCACTTACGTTTTCCCTCTTGTTCTTTATCGATTGACCGTACTTCCCCTCTGTAAAGACCATAGGAAGCCGCTCTAGCGCTCGCTATCCTCCATTTTATGGAGGGGGCGCAAGCATCAGGTCGACAGAGGAGTCTGTGCACAACGTCCGCGTCATGGGGGGGATGCCACACTTGGTGAGCCACAAACTCGCCTCTAGGTTGGCTTTCCTACGCCGCGCATTGACAGGAGATTCCATTATGCCGGGGATTGTTAGGGACGCGTTCCCTTTCCTTACTATCAGTCCCACCAGCTCGCGGGTTGAGCGCCATCGTAAACCCCGGGTTCAATCGGATTTCTTTCGCGAGTGTTGTTCTGTCTTGTTGGCTATTCCTTCATACTCTCAATGACATCGTCTTCATATGGGGCTTGGCAGATTTGCCTGATTGTGAACGGTGTGACCTTGGTTTAGAGGAAACGTCTTCGCACGCCTTCTACCATTGTCCCCGGGTCCGCCCCTTATGGGACCATGTTGGCGAGTTGACGGCTCGTCTCGCTCCCGAACAGCTCGTGCTCATTGATCGCGCATACGCGTGTGGCAATGTGTCGCCTCCTTTTTCCGGGATGAAAAGGATGGTGTTTCTCACGCTGCTGGCTACGGCCCGAATGGTGATTTGGACGACGCGAAAGGAGGAAGTCTTGCGAGGCAACCGTCTTTCTCATCAGGATCTAATCCGATTCTTTGAGCATCAGCTCAAGATGAAGATTAGAACTGATAGAAAACGCTTGCATTCGACAGTCTTCAGCGAAAGGTGGGTGACTGAGATGAGCTTGGTTCGTTTGAACGGGGCTAGCATTGATTTTCTCTTTTAAGTCAACCTACGTCACATAGGGGTGGTTTCCTGTGGAGACCTCCCCCTGGTTAGGTTAGACAAGCCTTTGTGTACCTAGTTAATGTGAGTAAGTGTTGTTCCTGGCCTGTTCCCAGCTGCCAAGTCGAGATTCCCAACCTCCCCAGTTTGTTTTTGGCCCTCTTTTTATCTCGACTGGGTCAGCTTTTTATTCCCCATGTCCATATATATTTTCTCCATTTCCCACTTTCTGTTCATGTTTAGTTTGTTATTGGGTTCATCTGCCTTCCCTCTCATTTTTCATCTTGAGAATTGTATATATAGTTTATTATCATTAATTTTTTATGGCATGAGGCGCGTTTCGTAGGTTTCACTTGAGAGGATGTGGTATTATGGTGTGTGGAGGATTGATTGGTGACGGACGAGTTTTTATGGTGAATGGGCAAATTGTAATGAGTGAATGGGTCGTGAATCGGATTAGCTCCTCTTTTTCGGCCTTGTGCCATAATTGTATTTTTATGCAATAAATATCTATTTCTTGTGCTTTTCTTCCAAAATGAACTTAAAATTAATCGACACAAAATGTGTCTTGTTTTTAATATATATATATATATATATATATATATATATATGTACACACACACACACACACACATATATATATATATATATATATATATATATATATATATATATATATATATATATCCCGCTCTCACCCTTTCACTGTTGAAACTGTTAAATGCAGACGTCTCTTCTACTCCAATAGCTTCATATCTCGCACCTCACGCCTATGGAACTCCCTTCCTCATTCCTGTTTCCCTGACGACTATAATCTCCAATTATTCAAATGTAACGTCAATCGACATTTCCAGTTGCCTTGATCTATTCTCTGTCCTTCTCCACATCCTTTCCTCTAACACTCCTATTTGCTCTCGCTCCAAATCCTCTGTAACCCCTTGCGTGCTAGTGGCTTCCAGCCTTGCCTGGGGCGAAAAGCTTCAAATATATATAGATATATATAATTATTTATTTAAATATTATAGCATAAATATGTTATAAAATCACTACAAAAATAGCCATTTTGTTTCAACACTTCTGGTGTCTTATCAAGTGATGGTGTTGAATGTAGAATAAATGGCTATTTTTGTAGTGATTTTATAACATATTTATGTTATAATATTTAAATAAATAATTATATCTGCTCTACTCTGTATTGAGCACTCTTTTAAGAATAATAATTGTTGGTTATTGGAATTTATTCCGTATAGACCAATCCTATACTTGTATATATATATATATATATATATATATATATATATATATATATTCATTCAAAATGCAAACTTTTTTTTTTACTTTTAATTATCCTATAAAGCCGGAAAGGAAATACATAAGAAGTTTAAATCCCCACTGGTAGTTGACGTACGCTATCAAATCAGATCATGGTGAAACAGCGTGTAACACGAGGTTCTACTTTTCAGTTTCTCCCTTACAAGGACGACATTATCGCATTACTAAAAGATTGTCGATAGCAATAACAATGTTCCGGCTCCGTGCGAATGACAGCGTTCTCAAGCCTCTCGTCTGGATCATAGAGCAATTCTCCTGCTTTCATACTGCGACAGATTAGGGTTAATCGAATATAAATCTCCACGGGATGAACCATGAAACAATTCTCACTACAAAGGATTATTAAGTAAATGAAGACAATGTCTATACGTGATTCTAAATCATGTGCACCCATCCATCGCCCAGTTCACACTTCTTCCCCGTCTTTTGAACAGTATTAGAAGTTTTGGATTGGGTTTCCGATTCCTTTTTCTAATGTCTTCTCATTCTCTTTCACCTCCAGTAACTCCTTGCATCTTAATGGCATTATTGCCTTACTTGGGGTGAAACAGTTAAAAAAAATACCTATCACTGTTGCTATTTACTGATACACACAGACACACACACGCATAGATAGATAGATTACTTTAAACTTTATTTTTAGTGGATACCCATATTTGAGTAGACTCCCCGTTTTGTTTTGTTTTTATATTAAAGCGTATTTTATATCGTCTACCGAACAAAACATTCGATAAATCCTATTAAAGAAAAATGCGCCCTCCGGCAGAATTTGAATTGGATTTCTCGAATGTTCATGCCGGTAGACGATATAAATTAATGTTTAATGATTAAAAAAATAAAAGGAGCGTCTACTCAAATATGGCTATCCACTAAAAATAACATTTAAGGTAATAAAAATAGGTTTGATTGATAAATAAAAATCCATTATTTCTTTAAATATTGGTACGGTTTAAATTCAATGTCCCCAATGAGGATCGAATTCAAGTGAGCAATACTGGTTTATTAACTTATTCGCCTTCTATCTCTGCCTCTATCAACGTATAAATGTACACAAACAAATATATTGTACAGAATTAATAACTTTTTTCCAAAACGTTCATGAAGAAAATGGCTATTTTTTCTTTATTCTCTAGATTTTTATCTCTGAACCCGAAGACACATTGGAATAGAGAAAGATGCTTTCGATAAAGTTAAACAAAAATTAAACATAGACTGTAGTTAGAAACAAAGAAACAAAGAAAGCAGTGTTCAGTAAATGCTGCACAATGTCCACGCAGAGGAAGTGAAGACTTGAACCAACAAAAATACTAAGATAATGAGAATACCATGGACAGATCATATAAACAACAAGGAAGTTTTAAGGAAGATGTGAGCAAAAAAAAAAAACACTTATAATTAGAATGAGAAAGAAACAATTGAAATGTCTGGGGAACATAATGAGTTGAAAAGGTTTTGAAGAATTTGACACGGAATATATTGAAGTCAGGAGGGACAAACGGACGCCGCGAGTAACCTACATAACGACTTTGTGCAAAAGGAATGCAGAACAAAGAATGGAAGAGAGAGTAAAACATTTTGCCTAAAGCTATAAAGAAGGATAGAACATCGTGGAGAGACATGGTCGACCAAGTCCTGAATAGTGCATAAAAACAAAGAATCATAAAAGAAGAAAGAATTTTAAAAATCCACAATTTGTACAGAAATTCAGCCAAACACCAGCAAACGGTGTTTATGTGACGTCTGTTGAGATCTATAGGTCGTCTGTCATGCAACATAGACGCACAAATAATATCCCTCTCACCGGGTCCCTTTCACCCGTATGTAACAGCGCTATTTCTACATGCACTACTTAACATGTTTAGAGTACATTCTAGTGTACTAGAGAATTCGGAAAAAAATAAAAATTACGAATAGATTACAAAAATGTGCAGATATTTTATCATGGATCTCTAGATATACAGCAAGAACAAGGGCACCTCGACGTGGTGTAATGGTTAGCAAGCTTGTCTCGCTAGAATAATTACAACTGAGTAGTGAGTTCGATCCTCACTGGGTGCCCCTTAACTTCGTCCTTGTGTCGCATCTAAGCTATGCCTGGAAAATCACTATACAGCAAGAACACTGAAATGCCCGTGGCAACATTATTCTAAGTCTGGACTTATAGATATGTCAGAGAGATTCAGGAGTAAAAAATTATTTAGCACGACACAGTGAACCAATTTTCTTAGTAGCTGACCTAGCAATGGGTTCAATATAGTCTTTCCACTTCATGTCAGCCGAGAACGTTAGCCCGCACTTTCCGAACGCCATAAAGTCACCTCCCTGTGCTTTTTCTATAAATACTTCTTTGGCGACTATTCAGATGAGCTCTTCGCCAAGGTACCTTGACTTTCTTTAATTTCAGCGCAGTAACAGACTGAATAGATGTAACCGTAAATTCAATGTTAACATGTTTCTTCTCGCACTTCTCGCTTGTGGAACTCTCTTCCGGGTCCATGCTTTCCAACCAACTTTAATCTTCAAAAATGTAAGTGTAATATCAATCGCTTTCTACTGTCCCCCGATTGCTTTTCTTTTTTACTTGCTCCTTAATAAGGTTTATTTCCTAATTCTTCCACGACCTTGCGTTCTACTGGCTTTACTGCCTTGCTTGGGGTGAAATCGATTAAAAAAAAATATCCTAGGCAAGAGTAATAGGTAGCGAAACTCTTACTTCACTGACACGAACTTATCTAATAAAAGGCCACGCGATATTAATAACTTTCACACGTACCGAACATGTCACTTTTACACTATTTACATTATTCGGACTATTGTTCTCATTTTTGTTGCCATATTTATCACAACATTTCGGCCATTGTACGCTCCGGCCTTCTTCAGATGGTTGGAATGTCGAACTGAACACTTTATTTCGCTCGCTGGAGTAGACTATTCTAGTTCCACGTGCCATGTCCAATGGATGTCAGTTATCCCCTCTTAATTCACCTTTCCTTCGCCAGGTATTGAACTCACAACTCTTTGGGTCCTGTCACTGGATCTAACCAACGCCTTTATCCACTGTGCCATGTGTCCTTAAGTATCTGCCGTCGTTCTGGCAATTATATGCTTAACCATCAAAGTAAGTTCGGTTGGACTTACTCCAATTATTAAGATTGCCGTGGGTCTGTATGCAAGTAGAGCCCAAAACGTGTCCCTCTGCTATAAAGTGCGCTTAGCAGTCTGTGCCGATCTTTCCGACTCTCCATATGCTTGAAGTGTGGTCTGTTGGTAACGCGTGTGCGATATCCAAGTCTTTGCTGAACATGTTTAAGTCATTTGACATAAACTGTCAGCCGTTGTCAGTTAGTTGTCGGGCGAATATATTAAAATATAAAGAGGGGTCATTATGACATTAAGTAAAAGACGTCGAAGGCAATAAAGTTTTCGGTGCAGTACTCCATGCGAAAGATAGCATAATCGGCCGTTTCGTTTGAATCATTGCATCTATTGCACACGAGCAATTCTGCTGTTCGCATCCTGCAGTGTTTATCGTTAACTGACACGAGAAAGAGAACTCTTCAGTTGGCAATTAAGTTGGCAGAGTGCCAAGGACAAGGTCGCCTGGAAATTCTCCTCTGACAGTCCAAGGTGTGATCAAAGCGGATCACGGATAGCTCTGTCCGCTACACACTAACTGGGAGTATTTCGAAGAGAAATAAATTGGCTTCATTTTGATAGCACTTTCATTTATCTACCTGTCTTCTCTATTTATTTTGTTGTTAATCCTTTCACTCCGAGCAAGGGAATAAAGTCACTAAGACGCAAGGGATTACTGGGTGTGAATGAATATGAAAAAAGCAAAACATAGGGACCGAGACCGATAAAAGAATAGAGTAATTAAAAAGACAGAAGATGATGATTGACATTACATTTAAATGTTTGAAAACCAAAATTGACTGGAAAGCAAGAAACCGGAAAAAATTCCACAAGAGAGAAGAAGTGTGAAAGAATAACTTGCTAGCATAGAACTTACGCTTGCATCCGGCCATTTCAACTGTAAAATGATTAAACTTAGCTGATAATCTAACACCACGCTTAAATTCGTAAAGTCAAGATACCAAAGAACAGTTACCATAAAAATATGTATAGAAAAGGTACATGAAAACTATGTAATCGTGATGAGAGAATGACTAAAGCCGAGATGCCAGGTAAGGACCAATAATATTGCAAATTCTTCATTGGAATTTATCAAAAAACTCTAAATCCATAGTAGAAGCAGCAGACCAGATGTGGCAGTAATATTCAATGCTTGGATTAATGGTAGACTTATAAATGTGTAAGACAGACTCTGACAAGAAAAATTGTTTAGCGTGACACAGTGAACCAACTTTCCTAGTAGCAGACCAAGCAATGGATTCAATATAATCTTCCCACTTCTTGTCAGCGGAAAACAAAAAAAGTTCTCGAAGACGATTAAAAGAGATTAGTTTCGTTTTGGAGATTTTAAAATTAACAAGCCATTTCTTGCCCCAGTTAACAACAAATTGTGGGTCATTTTTGAGATCAGCAGCCAAGTTGATCTTATCAAGGCAATTTTCATTTCGCGATTTGATAAGAAAGATTGAATCAGATCAAAACTTTGTCCAGAAATAGCATGACCTTTCAACTTGTGAAGAAGCCCAGAATGCCAAATGCCTTTGAGATATCCAAAGTAACAGCCCGAGCCTCACTATTCTTATCTAAAGCTTGATAGACTCTTTCAGCAATAACCGTTAATACATCAGCATTATGGACCTTAACAATCACTTATTTATCGTCGATGGCTTTATCTCGTATCCAAGAATTTAATTTCTTCTTTGCTGATCGCTTCCTTTATGATGATAGCGTTGATGACTAAATTCACAGCCAACCTGCAGGTTCAGGACTAGAAACTCCCGTCATCCACTCCCTATCGCCGTTGGCTGAAGATGAAAGAAAATCAGACTAGAAGAATGTGTCGATAGCGTGAATTTATTTAAGATGGACCTCAACGTGCCAGGAAGTGACCTATACACTTGATTTCATAACCTTCCTCTGCGGCATGTATGGAACGAGACATGCAGAATCTAGTTATTAAACTGCACCGGACTGCTATAATTTCGAGTGGCGCCTTCTGTAGCATGTCTGTCATGCGTAGCCTTCTTCCACCGGTTCAACTGTTGATATCTGTTGTAATCATCATCTACTTGCTCCACCGTTGGGTTTTTTGGGGTCGACCGTGCTTAGTCTGGGTCCTCGTCTTCGACCTTGCTGCCAAGAGGACCCTACTAGGAGTTTAGAACTCCTAACGGTATCGGTAATTGAACCCCGTATTCCTTCCACCATCAAAGGTACGCACATATAAACCTACACGCATAGGCACACATATTTTACACTGGATGTCGGATTAAACAGTTCGTCATCATATGTTTACTTTAATGACAATAACAAAAAGAAAACAATAAATATTTATGAAGACTCATTTTAATCGAGCCATATGTTGTTCACTTCAGTGAAAAGTATTTTCGAACGACGAAAATGAATCTCATTTTCCTCCATTTTCCCTTTTAAGGTAAAAAAGAAAAAACATTTAAAATTCGTAATACACACCCGTCTCATATACAAAGAGGCATCTATGTCTTTCATAAATTTCACTCGTGTGAAACGATAACAGGTGTTCAAACGCCACCTCTGGAAACATGATACGAACTTTTATCCCAACCCAAGAGACCTTATTAGAGACTTTACTTATTTATCAAGCCTCATTTTAATCCTTTAAAGTCTATTCGAATCTTTAGGATTTACTTTTATTTTTAAAATACAAAGAGATTATGCGGCAAATGATTTTTAAATTTCATCTCTTTTGATGTCAGTCCAAGTTCCTCATTCACATCCGCCGAATTTCCTGTTTTTTTTTTGTTTTGTTTTTTCGTTTTTTGTTTTTTTCATTTCTGTCAAACTTTAAATCGAATAAGGAAATGTATTTGTCAATCATTCTATACAGAATTAATGTTTTGCGTCTTTTTCATGGTCGGCATACACTGACGTATTCAAAAGAAGAATTGCTAATCTGAGAAATCTTAGACACATCTCCCCGCAATTTGTGGAAGAAAGTTTAAAGCCACCTTAAAACAACGGAAAGAGAAAGTCCTAAGTTCAGCGAAGGTTGTTACACTGCACGGCCATGACACGGGCTTCTCTGTTATCAATCGACATTTTCCAATATGTTTATGCGTGCATGCGTGTACGTGCGTGTGTCTGCATGTCTGTGTGCATGTGCGGGTGTGTACGTGTGTGTACGTGTGTGCGTGCGTGTTTGTGAGTGTGTGCGTGTGCGCATGCGCATGTTTGTGTGTTTGCGTGTATGCATGTGTATTTACGTGTGTACGTGCGTGCATGAGTGTAAGTCTATGTGCGTGTGTGCGTATGCGTGTGCTGGTGCATGTCTGTGTGTCTGTGCATGTCTGTGTGTGCGTACATGTATGTGTGTGTGTGCATATCTCTGCTTGTGTACGTGCGCATGTCTGTGTGTGCACATGTATGTGTGAACATGTCTGTGTGTGCATGTCTGTGTGTGCACACGTGTGTGTGTGTTTGCATGTCTCTGTGTGTGCGTGTGTTTGTGTGCATGTTTGTGTGTGTATGTGTGTACGTGTGTGTGTGCGTGACTGTGTATGTGTGTCGTCATTAATGCTCATTGACGATTTTCTTTTCAATACGTTTTTCAGATAGTAACCATTTTTTCAAAATGTGCTGAATTTTCCGAACTTTGCTTTCACGTCAAATGCTGCATGCGTTGGGGGCAAATCGCCTTACGTTCTTCATAATCATTATCATGTTTTATCAATCAGCTTCAAGCCAAAAGTTTACAGAAATAGAAAATAAAGTATTGGGTGAAAATACGCTCACGTTTATATAGAATAAAAATTTACTTGGCTAAAACGACATCTGTTGCATAAACTGTCTGCCAACTTTTAGTACTTCTGTGAAATTCATGATCTAATTTTTTGTCTTATATTCCAACTCAATACGTACAAAGGAGAGACCCTCGAGGATTTATATTCCTAAAACGGTCAGTGTCAACAAACTGCGGCCGGCAATTCTTTCTGAATGAGCCACCTAAATCCAAAAGGAAAATAACGTTTATTCAATTTTTGTTTATCTCGTTTCGTTCTCACTTCTTCACTCACACACCCTTTTCTTTCAAAAAAGTGTCAAAGTGCAATGATTCTTCTGCTATGTACCGTGTCCCTTCAGAATGTTGCCGATCATGACTCTCCACTATTTCCTGTCCTTTGTAGTTATTAATAACTTTTTGTCTTTTTGCCATCTCTCCCAAACCCTGCTCCACCATCCATTCCTTCAAGCTCGCCAGGTAGGTCGTGCGTTGCTTTCCTCTAGCTCTCACCTTCAATCTGTCCTGTGAGTATCAAATTTTCCAAGCCCTATTTCCTCAGTATGTGCCTCAGAAATTTCAGCTGTCTCTTTCGAATTTCTTGGCCGCACTTACCGTCTTCTCTCAATACGCTTCTCTAAATTGTTGCATCAGTTTGATTTTGATATCCCCAATCTGTAATTTGCATGTTGAGCTATTCATTTTGCCAACAACCATTAACTATGACATGCTCGATTCATATCCATTTTTTTCTTCGATACACTAATCATATTCATAATGAATACACTGATTTTTCAAATAATCATTTTTTCTTGTAATTATTACGTAAGGTATCACGGCTGCAGTGGGTTAATCGCATTGATATCATTGAGGATGTTAAATCAAGACTTCACTTTCTTTAGAAATGTTTCTTTTTTAGAAAATCTTTGTAGAAACATTTTAAGCCCACCCCGCACTTATTTAATTTTATTAAACTTAGAGAAATTAAATTTTGTAGCCTTTAATATTTATATTAGTCAAAAGCATGAAGAATTTAAATCATCAATTTATTTTTATAAAACAGGATACCCAGTTAGCGAAAATCTACTCTGAATTGTAAAATAAAAAAGGCAATAAAACTAAGAGATTATTTAATTAGAAAAGCCTAAATTGCTTTTATGAATAAGGTATAGTATGAACACTTTTTCTTAAGAAAAACATTTTTTTCAATGAATAATGAATTTTTACAAGAATTGTTTTCTTTTTTTTAAATTTTAATTGGAACAATTCATAAAGTTTTAAATCTTTTAAAATTCTTTATTAATTTGTAGCGGTTAGCTGATATAGTTATTAAGTAAAATTATATTGACTAATCATAAATGGGAAAGTTTCCTACACTTTATTGTCCACCAATATTTTAAAAAGAATTTAAACTTTGTGCGTGTGTATAAACTTGCCGATTTTTATAAATACGGACATCAATACACGGCATTATCAGAAAATAAGAGCGATAACTTTGAAGCCGAAGCTAAAATTGAAGCCGAAGCTAAAATTGTAGCCGAAGCTCAAATTCAATAAAATATGAGATTACGGAGAATATTTTACATATTTTTTAAAGTACTAGATAGTTAAAGATTATATAAAAAGGCTCTCACGTTATATTCCTCGAGTATTTTTAGATATATCAATCGTAGAAATAAATTAGATAAACTTCCGTCTGTTAGTCAAACTGTCAGCCTGTCAAAACCTTAAATAAACACAGCTACCGCCGTGTTAAAAAAAATTGCATTTCTGTGATATTTAAAAAAGTATTATTTGTTTCAAATCAAATTAATTAAACTTTATATCAGCTAATATTCCCCCAATTTCAGATAATTATATTTTATCTTTGAAAGATTTTTTAATAAAGAGATTTATATCGTGATGACCGATGGCTAAAAATGACGCTAAAATCAGTGATTTTTACAATTTCTAAACGAAAGCTCTTTCCAGACAATTTTGTTTGAAATAGAGCAAAGTATTTTGCTTATTGGAAATATTAAATTTAATTTACTAGCTTGAAATTAAAACTTAAAAGCTTCAAGAAAGATATTTGTTTTCTTTAAATTCAGTTAGGTATCGCGTTTCTGTGGAGGTACCTAATTTTGTGTGTCATCCTTTTTCATACTCAATGAACCATCAAATTCTTAGCTTAGCTTCAAATACCTCACTTTATTTGAAGACGTCACAATAATATATCATTCGATCAAAGATTTTAACTTATTCCTGAGTGGGTGTTCTGTTGTATACAGCCTCAAAGCAAACTAAAAAGTGAAAAATGAAATTACATTATATCTTTCTTCTTCTTCTTCTTCTCCTATAAACCTTTGTAACTCTTAATAGCTTTTGTCTTTTTGTCTTCCATGCCAAACCCTGTTCTACCATTCATTCACACAAGCTCTCACTCTGACTGGCAAAAAATGAGTGTCAAAAGGAGAGTTTTTCCCTTGACACCACTATTATTTTAACTGCCTTCACACATCGGCAATGTTTATTGTTCTAAAAAGCGATGGGTAGAATTATAATAAAAATTAAACATGTGATGAAAGTGCATTTATACGTTTGTTTTTGGTTCTTGGAAATATACAACAAAAATATAAATATTGGATTTTTTATTTACAAGAATAATCTTGACAACATTCTAAAAACGAATAAAATTAAAACTAATGCAAGATTTACAGATTTCTATTATTTTGCCCCGAGCAAGGCGGGAATACCACCGGTACGCAGTGGGGAAACAGGGGGTGAAAGTGTGAGAACAGATTGAATATAGGGAGGATTAAGGAAAGGACAAAAGATGAACGGGATTCAAGAAGATAGAATATGGAGATTGACGTTGCATTTAAATTATGTTAATCATTTCACCCCAGAGAAGGCTCGATGCCACTAGTATGCAGGGGGTTACAGGGAGTGAAAGTGAGAGAAAAGACTGAGTAATTGGGGGTGATGGAGGAAAGGACAAATGATGAACGGGATTCAAGAAGATAGAAGATCGCGATTGACGTTTTGAACATTGTACTTTTCTGGGAAGCAAATAAACGGATGGGAGTCCCACTGTCGGGGAGTGCGAGAAAGAAACTGTTTGTTGGTGGTGTAGAAGTGGCGGTTACATTAAATATTTCAACGGTAAAATGGTAGGAGCTAGATGCCAATCTAGTAGCACGCTTAAATTCATCTAGTCGAGGCACTGGGGGGGATGTTTGTCAGGGCAACTGCCATGAAAATATTTGTAGAAAAGACAGAGCGCAGCTATTGATTCACAGTCGGAAGAAGTGATTCCTGCGGGCTATAGCGGCCTAGCCTGCAGGTGAGAACCAAGGAGATGAACGCGATTTAACTTGGTTTTTTCCTTGCTGGAATGAAAGTATCCATGCCGGCTTTCACCCAGAAAGAGACTTCAGGCGTGCATAAAGTTTTTAAGCCTCCTGTTTAAAAACAGGAGGATTAAAATCTTCATTCCAAGGGACATCACGAAGGAAATCATGGAACGAGTCCCAATCTGCTCGTTAATAACAGAAAGATATTCTGTTGGTAGGAGGTCCTTGGCTGGTGGTGGGAGAAGAAGGAGATGTTTACAGACACTACCGCAATGATAAGAGTTGCCAAGACGGCAGAGCTGCGGAGTGCGACGAGAGTCGAGTATAATAGAGGTAAAAAACAGATGGAAATGAGAAGCGTGTCCATCAGGGTTACTGGAGAAACGCGAGAAGAAGATAACCCCTTGCGTGAGAGATTAAATGATTGAGAAGTTAAGGCTTTGGATGCCAACAAGGTCAGTGACAGTGTTTACGCAACAATCTTGAGAGGAAGGGGAACGGTAGAGAAAGAAGAGATAGCTGAGTAAGTTCCAGAGAGAGAGACGGAGAATGTAAGAATGGTCTGGAGATTCAAAAAAGATTTCCCTAGCCAGCTCGCCCTAGCAATATCGTTAATTTCATTAACGTTCGCTACAAACATTAATGTAAAAGTAAGAAAATGCCACGTTAAGTTTTACCATGTAGGTTACCACAAATAGCTTTGCCAGTGTCGCCAAGAAGCCGTTAGGTGGCGCTGTCAAACAGCTATAGGAATGGTACACTTCCTGTCTTTTCTTTTTCTCTTTAGCTTCAAGCACGCAACAAAAATAATGCAAACCAGGATTTTCTCCTGGACTTCTTGGATATCTTTCCCTTAAATGAATGAACTCCCCCCCCACTCAGACTCTTGTGTACCACGCACACAATTCCTAACTTTTAATATACACTCCTGATCAAAAATTTAAGACCACTTGAAAAAATTTTTAAAAAGATTGTTTTTCATGGAAAAATTTTAAACATTTCTTACTTAAGGTTACTAATTTTATAATCTAAAAGGTTATGTAGACAAAAAGTTGTAATCTGAACATTTTATTAAGAAATTGACATTTTTATAAAATGAGGCGTTTTACACTTGATCAAAATTATAAGACCAGAGACAAAAATTCTACGAAATTGTACGAAAAGTGTACGAAAACATTCAACAACCAAATTTAATAATGAGTTCTACCTCCACTGGTTTTGATGACTTCAAAAATTCTTTGGGGTATGCTAGAAATTAGTGTTTCCATTAAGCTCCGAGGAATATTGCTCCAGCTTCTGAAGATAGCTTCACGAAATTCATTTTTTGTTGAATATTGTTTGCCATTTCGATAAACATCTCTTGCCATCCATTCCCAAACATTTTCAATTGGGTTCAAGTCCGGTGATCCTGCAGGATGTCTCAAGAGATGGAACCCATTTTCTTGTAGAAAGGTCAAGGTCCGGCGTGGATTGCAGCATTATCCTGTTGGAATAACCATCCATCCCCACACAAACGATGGCCCTCCGTCACCAACGATGCTTTTTGTAGCATGCTAACATAACCAGCTGTCTGACGACCCTCTGTAAGAAAAAGCACCCCATACCATACTCAGGAGATTTTTGTGGCCTAGCATATGTGCGGATTCCTTAAGTTTATGAATTTTCCAATGGTGTTCTTTGTCTATGATCTCAACCTGATCCCACAGAGGGCGGTGATCTCCCTTCTCTCTCCATATGTGGTCAGCCACGCCTGATTTTTCCACTTCCCCTCGTGTTACAGCTTTCTGGTCTTCTTGAAGCCTTACCTCAAGGGGGCGGCCTGTATCCCCTTAATATTTCTTTCCACAACTGCACGGGATGGCGTACACACAGTCTTTAGTCATGTTCTCCTCTATGGGGGGTCATACTCGGGAGAGATATCTGCGAAGTGTCGTCAAGCTTTTGAAGGTCGTCCTGCTCGTGAGGGGACGACAAGGATCTAATGTGTCGTGGCATACGTCCAACGCCCAATATATTTAGCTGAACACACCATTTCCAAAGAGTTTGCAAATCGTCATCTCACGTCTATCCATGTCAACAATATTTTATTTTCACTGAGAATTTAGCCTTTATTGCCGATCATGGCTGTAGATCGACGACCTGATTAAAATTGATATAAAAAGCAAATAAAAACTTAAGATAAAATCAAATAGAAGGAATTGTTGCTCGGACTGAGCGTGATTTGTTTATAAAAATAGACTCATCTCAATATATAACAACAAAAACAACAACAGTTTTTGTAAGTGCGGATAAACCAGTCGTACAACAGTAATAAATCTTTTATAATTAGCGTATCTATCTTAATCACTTAAAACGATGCTTATGAGCAACAACTCGACTTTAGAAACACGTGATGCCAATTCCCTTACTTTCCCTATATCGGAAGCCATTTTGCTTTTGATGATTTCATAGTCGGCTTTGTTTCCAAGTCAAAACTTCAAATATTGAATGTAACAGAAGACGGACGCTACCGAATCTTCTGTGACACTATGATCGTTCCCTAAGGCCAATGAGAGGGAATGGATGAAAATGTCATAGGGTGAGATATATAAGATTGTCACAGGTACGGCGATGAGTACAAAGAAAATATATTTTATGTTCGTATAAGTGGAGACATTCAGTCTGGTTTCCGTTTTAATGAAGCTTGGGAAAAGCTACACATCACCGATCTGATATTATTAACCTAATATACTTGTTGCTTAATTTAAGTAATAAACTAAATTTTATTAAAAGTGTCTTTTCTATTAAATTTTTACGAGTTTTTCCTTTCAAATATTGCTGTTTTTTTTCTCTCATAAAAACCGTTACATTCTACAACCATTCGTAAGTAAGCAGAGTGTGTTGGAAATAGCTCCTGGCGATATTTGAACTCGCAACCAACATAATGGGACTTCTTTTAGAATGATCGATTTATCTACGCTAAATAAAGCCAAATCTACAATCATGTAAAGTAGAAATCCTCAGATCCTAACTTCAGAGTAGTTTGGATATGAGGACGGGTTCGGATATAATGTGGCATGTGTAATATAACTATAACTTAACAAAACACAAGAACTTAACGCAATATATATATATATATATATATATATATATATATATATATATATATATATATATATATATATATATATATATATATATATATATATATATATATATATATATATATATATATATATATATATATATATATATATCAGGAAAGTAAATATTGATTTGCAATGTTTAATGCTCAATAAGTTTTATTTTCAATTGTCTTTCTTATTCTTTTCTCATTTTGCTTACTTTTCACTGTTCTCGTTTAAGGCATTAAATTAAATTAAGCTATTTCTGAAAATGACGTGCACTTGGACATTCTCTACTACTGAACAAAGTTTTTTTTCCTCCATGAATTTGATAACCTCATCAATAGTTTTCTCGACTGAGTCCTAGTCGTCTTCAACAATCTTTCATATTTTTACCATTATTGGAAGAATTTTCTTCGTCTATTTCTTGACCATCCAAATCATTTTGAAGCGATTCTAACGTGTGTGTGTGTGTGTGTGTGTGTGTGTGTGTGTGTGTGTGTGTGTGTGTGTGTGTGTGTGTGTGTGTGTGTGTGTGTGTCCATGGTGTTGGTCTATTTCAGTCGCAATGCTTTTTCACCTGAAGTCTCTCTCTCTTTCGATGGCGGATGTTAGCCAACTTTATCGACTACGGATGCCAGTGTGAGTAACAAATTGATTTAAATCCCAATTTTCTCTGTATATTGAAACATTATCATTTCTGCGAGTTGTCTGTGAATTCCTATTCAGCATCCAGTCCTGCAAAACATATATTAGCGAGTTTTATCATTTTGATATATTTTTATTTCCTTCAAGGCAGACAGAAAATCGATGCTAATTCTTGTCTCTTCCCTAATTCCAAAAGCATCCATTGTAACCAACAAAGATTTTTAAGAGAACTTCTCCAGTTAAAAACGTTCGTCTTTTGCGTTGCAAGAAAGTCGGTTGCGCTACTGAATGCGATGCCATTGATTGAGATTTGTCTTTAGAATTCTCCTTTCTGTTGAAATGGAAGTATCATGCTTTTTTTTTAATTTAATTGGTATCACCCCATGCAAGACAGTAAAGTCACAAAGGGTTAGAGGGTGTAGAAGAATTACGAACAGGAACATTATAAATGAGCGGGAAGTGGAAAGTGTAATCAGGAGGACAGTAGATAGCGATTGAAATTGCATTTAAATTTTTGCAGTTGGCTGGAAAGCATGGAGCCGGAATGGGGTTTCACAAGCGAGAAGTGCGAGAAAAAAGTGTTAGCATAGAACTTACGGCTCCATCTAGCCAGCTGAACTGTAAATTGATGAGCTCTCGACGCCAGTCTAGTACTGCACTTAAATTCAAAATGTCTAGGTACCATATCGAAGAGTTCATCTAAACAATTACCATGGAAATATTTGTAGAAATGACATAGAGAGGCGGTGAGTAAGTGACTGAAGCCGAGTCGCCAGATCAGGACCAATAATATTGCTGATTCTTTAGATTTTATCAAGGAGTTTAAGGTAAATAACAGGGGCACCAGACCATGTGTGGCAGCAATATTCTAAGAATGGATGAATGGTAGACTTGTAGATATGTAGGGCAGAGAAAAATTACAATCAAGAGTTTTCAGCTATAATGAATTCTTATACTTGTAAAATCTGTTTATATTTTTTGAATATCAGAATGTTATTAATGGAGCCTTAAATATCAGTCCAGTGATTTTATCACAACCTGGTAAGGAATATTAAATCTTAAATTCAAACGATTCAAATAAAGGCTTAGAGTTAATGTCATGGCATTCTGTCGTATTTGCCATCGATCAGGACACTGCATTGATAAAGATGGTTAACAGTTATCAATTCCAAAGATCCTACAATCAAAACACGTGTCCTGAGATTCAGAAGTTCAAATCTTCCGACTTTTTTCTGTCTCTTTTCGTCGTTCCCTTAATGCTTCATTATGCGTTGAACTCTTTTATTGCATCTTGGGTACGACGATAAACTACATCCGGCAGCAAGACCTCTGATTGGAAGGTTTTGAGGATCCACTCTGACTTGGGGTGATAACACCTGTTAGGGTCCCAACTATGGGCAAATAGTTAACCCCCAAACTGGAGTCAAAACATTACATTTTTATAGTAAAAAAATTATCACCTATACATTTTTGAAAAAAATAATTAAAAAACTACTACTAGCATTATATTTTTTGAAAAAAAAATTACCAGCAGTACATTTTTATAAAAGAAATTACTAATGCTCCTCCCCCCAATAAATTTCGGTATTAACTCATCCAATAAGTGTTGATATGCCGCTAAAGAGACAAACTCTTTTATCTTAATGACAATTTATAATGCAGCTAATTTTAGTTTCATGAAGTCTGTTGATAAAAAAAAAAATAACAGCTACATCCTTACATCAAGAATCCACCTGCCAAACAGTACCACTTTATCTTGTTAGGCAAGAGAACAGGAGCCTTTGTTACTGCATGCAGGGATGTTAGAAGCACAAATATTAAAAAGAATTATATAATTTTCTTATATATATACTAGCCGAATTAGCTGCGCCTTGCGGCGTATCACACACTTTTTTTGTAAGAAAAGGTTGATTGATTTTAAATCATTGTTATAATTTGTGGAGAAAAATGATGCATTTCAGTATTAATGATCTTGCCGATGTGACCTCCATCTTCTGGCTTTCTTCCTCTATATTTTGAATAGGAGTCATTCCTTTGTTCAAATTTAAAATTTAATTTAAATCAAAGGGAAAAGAATTCAGGGGGAAGCAAAACAGCTTGATCTGACCCCTTTGATATCTATTTGATGCAATACTTGATTGAATGAATTGATGAGCAGATTTCAACACTGATATGACAACTGAATTGTCGCAACAAATATATATTGTAAGGCACTGCCCACTGATTAGTGATTTTCTGCTCAACTTTACATCCATATTGTTTCATTTTGATCTTGCTGATGTGACCTCCGTCTTCTGGCTTTCACCTTCTATATTTTGGATAGGAGTCATTCACTTGTTCAAATTTAAATTTAATTTAAATCAAAGGAGGACATTTTGAGTGGAGGGGGGTTTTGTCCCCTGGGGACATCCTTTAATCAAGATAAAATATACTTACCCTAGGAGTCATTCCTTTGTTCAAATTTAAATTAATTTATATCAAATGGAAAAAAATTCAATGTGGGTTTGTGTACCCCCACTCCCGGGGCCACCCTTTGATCAAAATGGGTAATGTAGTTTCAGAATATATATGATTATAGGGGTCTATCTCCAAAACCCTATGAGGATTTCGATAACAAACAGACGCTACAACTTTATATATGTGTGCGTGTGTGTGTGAATAAAGGCAAAAAGAAAACTTCTTTACCAACGTGTTTCGTCCTTGACAGACTTTATCGATGTAAGTGTTTACTGTTTTACAGATATATTTTATTTATATCTGTATTTTTATAAACACACACGCATATACACATACTAACAGACGCACACACACACACATTGTGCATTGGGGCAGTAATCCCTTTTTTATACAAGTTTCATTAAAGACGACAGACTAGGTAGTGTGTTTAAGCTTTTTGTTTAATTTTTCTTGTGTTCGTGTAAGTTTTTTCTTTTGTGGACATAAAATATGAAAACTTATAAGGACAGAAGAAAAATTAAATAAAATGTTTAAAAGCATTACCTTGTCAATCATTTTCAAATGAAGCTTATATATATATATTAATAAATATCCATTTTCCCTCGCCGGTAGCATGATACGGAGTTTTATGCACAACGCAATCTTCAGGTGCTGCGTAATTGTCCATGAAACTCCGAGTCATCCTAGCGGTGAAAATATATTTAAAATATTTTTATGAAGTTGTTTTTCAAAGAATTTTTGTAATTCAATTTGAAAGAAAACTAATACTCAATAATAAGAATTCATTTAAATTTTTAGGGCCGTGTTAAATATCTCGTTATTTATTCGTTTATCTTCTACATTCTTCTACATAGCCACTAAAATACAGTTTCCCACTTCAATTATGAGCAAGCACTTTTCTTCGGTTGGCCAGAGATGGCGATGTCTGACAATCAGTGAACCTGTAGACATACGACAGATACATAATCAATGGCTCAAATGTGTATTATTGAATTGTTATTCAGTTGATCCGGACATTTTCCTAAAACTAATGATGCTGGAATATCGGTAGGGTACATGTATTCGATTTTGTTTCATTGAATTCACTATCGTTGGTTTTTGTTATAGTAATATAACTTTAGGCTTACAGTCATATCACGTTGAAACACCGCTTCTCGCCCGATCACCGAGGTTAAGAAAGCTTGAGCCTGGTTAGTACCTAAATCAGGAGTTGTCAAACGGGGTTCGAGTGACCCCCTATTGATCGGTGAGGTTTTCCAGGTGGCTGATGATAGTCAAGGTGTCGAATCAGAGCCGGTGTGCGAATGACACTGAACTAAATTTGAGTTATTGTATATGTATGTTGTATACTTCGCTGTAGATGAAAGAAAAGCTATGAGATCGATGATCAACAGTATCAAAAGCCTTCTTATTTACATCCATCGTTTTTTAACTTATTTTCATGGGACTTGTTTAAATACTATCTTGGCATCGATTGCTCTTTTTTTAATTGTTCCAAATTGATTTTCACATAACAATCTCCTTTTATCAACCTCTTTTTGTGAAGTACGGTGACCGTTAATAATTAAGCTAAAACAATATTTAAATACAACCGCAAATAAATACTTAACAAGAGCAAAGAAGTAAAATCAATACACACACACACACACATATATATATATATATTTTAATCTATTTGTTAATTTTTAATATATATATATATATATATATATATATATATATATATATATATATATATATATATATATATATATATATATATATAGTATTCGTTCGTAGAAATAACAGTAAAGAACAAGAGACAACGACGAGACATGTTAAGCTTACAAGGGAGGAAAACGCTCTGCTCCAAACAAAGCGACCTCTTTTATTCCAGAAAGTAGCAGGCTATCCAGGGAAGGTAACTCATATCATGACATATATATATCAATTTATTTGTTTAAACGCTATTTTAAACAAAAATAGATACTCATATTTGAAAAGATGCTCTGTTTCTAATTATTTCTTAAACAGTTTATTTATTTATTTATATCTACCAGCCTGAATATCCGAGAAATCTTATTAGAAAAACAAGAACACTTCTTATTTAACTCACTGCTACACACGTTAAACTTGTCATAAATGTACATGAATGACAAATGTAACCTAGTTTGGTTGGTTGTCTTTGTTTAGCGGCATATCAACACCTCTATGGGTTATTTAATGCCGAAATCGAAATATTTTGATTGGTTTGGTTGATTGGCTTTGTTTAGCTGTATATCAACAACTCTATGGGTTATTTAATGTCAAAATCTAAATATTTTTATTGGTTTGGTTCGTTGTCTTTGTTTAGCGGCATATCAACACCTCTATGGGTTTTGTAATACCGAAATCTAGATATTTTAATTGGTTTAGTTGGTTGTCTTTGTTTAGCGGATATCAACACCTCTATGGGTTATTTAATACCGAAATCTAAATATTGTCTACGCAATTTTATTTTTTCGAGATAATAATAGTTTTAGTGATCCACGTTTTGCTAATTAATCCATAGCTGTGGAGAAGATGTGGTTTCATGCCTTTCCCAATTTTCCTCTCTAAAGTTTAGGTAATTAAGGCGTATCTTCCTATTATGACGCTATGGTTAGTGTAGGTATGGAGCATCAAAGGTTGACTGGTGATTAAAATGGTAAAGATATTTTTCTATGAAACAAAAAAAACATTTTCCTATGAAACAAAGAAAAAAGTTTCTAATGAATTCAAAAATCATTAGAATATTTTTAAAGTTATATCACTTTTAGGTTTTAAAATTATAATATTTTTAAGAGTAGTGTCAAAAAGTCAATTAGTCGATTTGGAAGAGAATGTTGATCGAGTACGAACATTTTTTTTTTTACTAATTTTTCACCCAATACAAGGCTTAAGAGTCACTTAATGTAGAGTCTATTGAAAAAGACTGTCGTATTAGCATAAGAGACGGTAAGAAGTGAAGTTTATTGAAGTTTATGTAGGAAATATCTGGTTAACTCTAGACTTGATGAGGTTAAGATTGTTTTGGTCGATGAAGCATCGTCTTGGGAATTCTGTTCTACAAAGTAACAGTTGTTGGGAAGAAGCTGTCCGAATTGGAACTTCATTTTTCCTAATGAAATACGAATGAAAATGGGGATGATTTATCCCAATTTATGCAGCTGCCGAGCGGGTCTGAGCTGTGAATGACGGTATTGGTGGAACTAAGGAATGTAACTCGTCAGAATATTTACCATGGAAATAGTGATAGAGCAATGGAGAGGTACGCAACATGTCGTCTATGGAAAAGGAGCTGTATATTGGAAAATAATTCATTCGTGTGGGTTATCTCACTTGAGATTCCTAAAACAAAAAACTGTCGCTAGAGGACGCTCCTTAAGCCACTAAATAAAAAATGATATTCTCACTCATTCTTTTTCTTATTATCTGACATAAAGATGTAGTTGCACTTGGTAAAAAAAATGTGTCCCCTACTGGGTAGAAGTAGAAAAAGTCAGGTGCGAAATGTAAGACATTGAAAATGAATGTCTTACATTTCTCACCTGATTTTTCCTACTCTCTCACACCCGTGTCTATCATGTCGGCCGACAAATAAAGTCCACACACACAAACATACCTTCTCTAATTTAAACGCTTTATAAAACTAGTCTTTAAATGTTTTCTTCTTTTATTGGAATTGTAATACTTTTGTTAATACATGCATTGTCGTTTGTTTTATATTATTTTTGTGTTACTCATTTATTACTTGGACTCATATTCGAGTCGGCAATAATTGTTACGGGAAAAATAATACCAGGAAACACGTATTTTCCGTATAAGCACAACAAGCATTCCCGCAACACCCACAAGTTCGCATAGACGCTTTTAAACTCTATCAAGACTGAGAAGTGAGGAATGTTCTGCTCCAGTCCAGATATGGCGGCAGTCAACCATTTTTGGTCTGGTCTGATTCTTGTCAAGTCAGAGCATAACAGGAGGAACCATGTACTTACTGAAGCAGTGCATAACCGACCATTTTTCAATCATCTTTAGTGATGGATCGTATATATGATTTCCACTTGAGGTCTGAGGCCGCTTTGAGAAAACAGCCATTCGTCATGATAAGCGAAAATTCCGCGTGTGTTCGGTGATGAGGGAATGATATTAATTTTGTTTTAGAATTGTTGAATGCTACAATCCAGCTGAATTGTTAGAACTAAGTCAGAAGAGAGATCAGCTGTCAGGTGACGAGGGCTTGACAAGCAGTTCAGCTTACAGGTGTTACCGAAAAGCATCCTGGCTCAAAGTTCAGCGGCTTCTTTTGGAAACGTTTTGATAGTAGTGAAATTTTGAGGACCATGAATGAAGCAAAATTAAAAACTTTAATTTCAAAAATGACTTTCTGTCGTGCTATAATTGCTGATTAATAATTTTTATCTTAATTTTTCTGCTGGCAATTTGCTAGGCAGTATTTGATTGGACAGTGGAAAAACATCATGTAATCACGAAGCAATCAAATAACCCTGAACTTGGCCCTCTCCCCCATAACAAATGATATCGTGCGAAGGAATGCGGAGAGTAGTGAATTGCCAAAATCCCAGTCGGTCGTCTTATACTACGGGTATCAGATAAAATCACGAAACTTTACCTAGATTTTGGGTTTCGTCTTAGCTATAGGTCGTCTTATACGTGGAAATACACGGCAATATTCTTTAATTTTAAGAAACTAGTTGCTTTTAGAATAAATAGAATTTTGATTATAATTATTTATCGTCACGGCATCGCCACCCCAAAAACTTACCAGCTGTCTTAAACGAACTTTTTATCATCTCCAGGACGACGTTAATCTCAAACCATGACGGTAAGTCGTTTGATGATCTTTATATCTCTGCTTTAGTTTATTGCATGTTAATATATATATATATATATATATATATATATATATATATATATATATATATATATATATATATATATATATACATGATGGTTGTCGACCCGTTAAACGAGTATGACCAAAGCTGACAAGTTCGATCCATGGATTTACCTCTCGAGAGGACGACAATGACAATTGCCGGTGTTGGCGTAAAAGATTTGGGATTAGAATTCAGGCAACGTAAAGTTTCTTAGGCATTTTTGTAGGGGGGATCTTAAATTGAATAATAATAATGAACAAACAACAGAACTTCACCTTGCAAAGGAAGGTAAGACTGATGAAAAATAAAAAATGCCTCGTTATACGATCTTTTGAAGACACACAACTGTAAAAGCAGTGGCGACACTGAACACTGGAAAGCACCCAGAGGGAAACGGTAAGCTACTTACGTCATTGCAATAATAAACGGTAAGCTACTTACGTCATTGCAATAATAAAACGATATTAAAGACACAATCTCAGATCCTCTCTTTGATAAACTAATTCGTACTCAATGTTGTAATTTTCACAGAATCTCCCAAGCAATCTTCGATGATAACGTAAAGTGTTTATTAAGTGATAGTTTTAATTGCAAGCAGTTACAATTAAAATGTTTTAATTATCGATCTTGTCGGCGAGTATTGATTACTTGCTCACCAAATGCTAGAGAAACAAAGAAAATGATGTGTATATAAGCTTCTGATCGGGAGATTGGAGGCGCTGAGGAACGTGGAACTACCTCTTAATTGCTGTTGGTCCCCGATTCACCCTGACCCGTGGTGGTAGCACCAGTTAGGGTCCTAGCTATGAGCAAATGGTTAACTCCCAAACAAAAACAAAACACTATGAAAGTATAAAAATAAGTAAAAATACCAGCAATATATTTTATATTAAAAAATAGCTACAATACATATTTATAGTAAAATTACCAACAATACAATTTTATATTAAGATATACCAACCATACCATTTATAGTATATTATGAACAATACATTTTATAGCAAAATGACCTACAATGTATTTTATCTGCAGTTGAAGGCATACAATTGCGCTCAAAATATATTTAGTTGAAGCCATAGAATTATGTTTAAAATGTTTAGATTTCGGCATTAAATAACCCATAGAGGTGTTGATATGCTGCTAAACAAAATCATCCAACCAACTAACCATGAAAGAACTCTCTAATATTAATCCATATAATGTCCTTCAATTTCTTAAAGAAATCAAACTGTATTCCAAAATATAACTTCAACAAAACCACAACATAAAACACACACATCACCGCCTCTAGTAATTATGTCCACACAAACATATATATAAACAAAAGCGGAGCATCATCTACCATGTATTCAATTGTGAAAACAGAATAACATATATCATATGTTTATTACTTAAAAGCTCCCAAGAAAATTAAATTTCGGCATTAAATGACCCATAGTGAGTTGATGTGCCGTTTAAACAAACAAAACAATCATACGCACATGAGTGTGAAAGAAAGAAAGGAAAGAAAAAGAAAGAAAGAAAAGAGAAAGAAAGAAAAAAGAACAAAAAGAAAGAAAAATAACGAAAACGAAAGAAAGAAAGAAAAAGAAAAAAAAATAGTCCAGAGATGATCAGATGAAGACGCTTATCAAAATGTTTAACCTGCAGGAATAAATAAAAAAAAATCCTACTAACTCTGCTTCAATTTTGTGATTAACCAGAAATAATTGGTTTCAAATGTGTATTTTCCAGTTTTATTTGAAACTGACTTGGCTATTAATGTGCAAGCAAGCGACGAATAATAATTATAATAATTGATTTTGTTTCTTATATTCATCCATATCGTCACGTATAGATTGAATCAAAAGGCGGCAAATCTGCAAGAAGACGCCTACTTCAAAGAAGATGGATATCTTTTTCGATTTCAGAACAACAGAAAGCAATTTAAATTCTTTCTGTCCATCATCAAAATAAAATGTTGTTTATTTTCTTAGTACGCACTCAAGCCGACGTGAATAAAGCAAATCTAATCTGTTACTCTTATCGATTATTATAAACGACACATTCGTTAACCTGTTCATATATAATTTGTGAAGTAAGGCGCGAACATTTCCTGGAGAAATGAATTTTACTTTAGCTTTCATTTTTGGAGATTCTTACATTTTTCAACCTCTCACAATCTATCTTTGTAAATGTCAATCTTTTGACATGCCTGCCTATTCTGTGCTATTTTTACCAGGTTTTTTATTATTATTAATAGTATTTAACTTATCAATCCTAGTTTGATAATGTCTGTTATATCTTCAATTCTCCTTCCCACCTTTGCTTGCAGCAGTCTCTATTCAATTGCAGCTTAAAGCTTGCCTTCAGCTGAAGCCTACTTATTCAGTTAATCTAATTTACCCATTTAATACCAATGAACTAAACTTGACACAATTTACATAATTGACTTGTGATTTTCTGACTAATTACTTACTTATAAGTATATATATATATATATATATATATATATATATATATATATATATATATATATACTTATAAATATATATATATATATATATATATATATATATATATATATATATATATATATATATATATATATATATATATATATACTTATAAATATATATATATATTATATATATAATTGGATATTTATAACACAAATCCATTAAACAGTTCAAATTTTAGCAGGATTCAAATTTCGTACAAATAGACTTAGAAATTCTTGAATCCATCTACCCCCTTTATCTTCGTGGTCAGACTAGTCTTTCATTCTCATCATGATCATCATCCCCTTGAATTTCGTAATCGTACTCTTTTCCACAACGGTCTATTAACGGCAGCCATCAGCAATTCTGGTATAGTCATACGTGTCCATTGTTTGACATTGTCCAACCAGTTTTTGCGTTGGCGTCCTCTCCTACGTCCACCTTTAACGGTGCCTTGCGTGATGGTCTTGCACAGGCTGTCGTACCTTGTAATGTTTCCAAACCACGCCATTTTTCTCCCTTTGACAGTAGCGAGAAGAGGTTCCTGGTGGCCCCAAAAACTTTCAGCCCTTTTCCGCACAAATTCATTGATTTTTTTGTTCCCAGTAGAAAATGCCAAGGAGTTTTCTCATGAATTTGTTCTCAAACGCTTTGTATCTGCCAACAGCGTCCACGTTTCACATCTATATTGGAGAATGGAGACGACCAGTGATTTGTGCAGTCTACTTTGTTTGAAAGCTGATTTTGCTCCTCCATATTCTTGTCGTTATCATTGGCAACTAATATCACAGAAGAACAACTACGGATTCAAAACCACTTAGTCGCAAGGGCTAGAAACTCCATCCTGTAAAAACTTAATTGCACAGAAGTAACATGGTCAACCCCTATGATGGTCACTACTAAACAGAGGTGTTTACATCGACCAGGGTTGTCAAGCTTTTTCTACGTGAAAAATAAAAGCACAAAGGTTGAAATTTTTCGCGGATTTTGATATCATTCTCAGGTCTTTATTTATCGTCCAAATCAGTCTCAAAAAGACACTTTATAAAATTCACTATTTTTATTCATAATATTATTCAGTATAAAATTCTTCAACAGTTTAACATGAAAACATTTTTATTTAAAATCAACAATGTTTTGCAGAATTTTTTATATGTCTTTAATTCGTATTTACATATTAGGTTGGTGCAAAAATAATGTCGTTTTCTCACATGAAGTTGAACGTCAAAAACGACATTATTTTTGCACCAACTTAATACAAATTTTTAACATCAGTTTGACATTTTCTTGTTACAAAATTGAATTCTATATATTTAAGGTGAAATGATCTATTATTACATGTCTCTAATTTGTCTTTAGATACATTGTATTTATTTTCATTTTTTCTAGTTGAATCATTCACTTGTACTGCATACGATTCATTATTGTACATAATTAGGTTGCAATAAGATTTGTACTTTATATGAATACCACCTTATGAAAGTTAAGATGCAGTAGAGTCGGGGCCCATATCATAGATTCGGGAGTGACCCGAGACCCTTGCATCGACCCTGGCCTACAGTATGCATATATATATATATGCTTCCTTTCTGAGCGATTCTTTAAGTCTGTGTACTTGTCCGACATAAGTATCCATGAAAATTGCCAATGTAACCTTTTATATAAGAACTGAATTAAGATTTGTCGGTTTGTCAAAGTTGAGTTAATAAAGTATAATATATTTAAACTAGTAGATATAATCTTTAATACATCTGGTTATTTACACTTTTATTTTGTAGGTAAAATTGTCAATGTGTGTGTGTGTGTGTGTGTGTGTGTGTGTGTGTGTGTGTGTGTGTGTGTGTGTGTGTGTGTGCTGGAGAGAAACACTGTCGATATTTTCTGTACATTTTGTAGAATAATTTTTTTCATATTTAAAATTTACGTTTTGTAACAAAGAATATTTTATCTAAAATTCGTGGAAAGGTTCGCACAAAGATATAAATATTCCAATTCCGCGTTTAGTCCCGGTGCTGTCATGGCGTTAGCTGGCCGTTTGAGGTTTTACCGCCGGCATGTCATGTGCTTTAAAGAGCTTAGTTTGTGTCAACGATGCCAGCATTAATGAGTTGTTTAGGCTTATAAAAAGTTAAAAGAAATAATCGTATCGCGTAGACAAGTGGCCTCTTTGATTCAAGGGAACTTGTTTTGTTTTGTTTTCCGGCTGGCAATTATGCGTCAACACCGAGTTGACTGCCTTATTACACAAAATTCATTTCCTTTTTATAATCCTTAGGAGGATCGTAATTTTATTTTATTTTTTTATTTTACATTAGATCAACTCTGATTGGTTTTAAAATATTTGTCACTTGGTTCACTCAACACTAAACCCGAGCCATTTTTTATGTTTAATGGCTTCTTCTTGAGCCTGGTGAATTGCCTGATTCTATTTCGAACGAAGATTGAAAAATTTGCATATGATCACCGCTATTTGCAGAAGCAATGAAAATAAACCCATCAGTGCTGTCACTTAGGTGACGAATCAAATTCAGTTTTCTATGATTGCGCTCGATTTGCATCAAAAGAAGTAAAGTGGAACATGATAAATCGTCATAGTCTTTAAAATTCTTGTAAAATCAAACAAGTGGTAAAATATGCAGAAATTATGACTCAACAAATACTGACTCTTCTGTTAAAGAATACAAGGATAAAAGACTCTCTCTCTCTCGCTCGCTCGCTCTCGCTCTCTTTCTCTCCTTTCCTCGTTCCCACCTACCGTAGGCGTATAATAAAAATTTCCTTGTTCGTTATTTTAACTTGAAATTTATAATACTATATATATATATATATATATATATATATATATTGTGTGTATTTGGGCAGCATTTTTTCATTCATACATGTTTCATTAAATAATATGAGATAAGTGTTGTCTATATATTTTATGTAAGTTTTTTTCATATAGTCTGATAAGCTTAATAACATTATCATTAAACAATGAAAGAAAAACACAATATTGATACATACTTTTTTTAATCCAATCTAAGCTTTCGGCTTGCGTAAGCCATTATCAAAGATGACAATTACACAATATATTAAGCAATACACGAACAAGAAATTGATGATAGTCTTGTTTGTTTACATGGATGATTTCCAAGCAACGATAAACATGTGCATATAAGACGCTGAAAGCGAAAATCGCACAACAGCTCATGACGTCACAAATGACCACGCGAGAGTGAATCCGATGAGTATTGAGTATGGAAAGCCGTTGGTATGAACCAATGGCTTCTGTTACTAATTTAGGTACCTTCATGAGAGCGTGTATTTTTTTTTAATTTTCTTTTTAATGGGAGCCGTTAATTTTGAAAATCTTGTAAAAATAAAAATAATTGTCGGATTTTCATGAATCTTTCAGAAACTATTCACAAATGATGGAAATTATTATAAATGTGTTTCTTTTTTTTTTTTAAATCATGGTAATTTTTTTTTATTTATTACACCCCCCATAAGTAATTTCATGAAAACTCATGAAATTCTAAGGTGTTCTGATTTAGCGATTAATTAGTTAAAAGCACAAGGCTTTGACCAAAGCAAATCCATTTTACTTATTTTTTATTTCGGACCCGTCTACCTTAAAATCAGCTCTGAATTGTAACATACAAAACTCAATAAAACAAAGATATTATTTAATTTCAAAAAATTTTAGTTGCTTTTATTTATTTGTATGACTATGGATAACATTTCCTGAAAGCAAAAAACATTTTCGATGAAAGATAAATTTTTACAACAATTATTTGTTATTTCTTATTGTTAAATTTATGTTTATTGCTTAAAGTTGTTAAATATTTTAAAATTGATCAAAATGGTGTTGCAGTTAGTCAATGTATTATTAAGTAGATAAATATCAGTTACAGATTATAAAATAAACCTGGTTACAATCAGAAAGTTGCTTTTAGGTAAAAATGTAATATAACGTTTTTTTTTGTGTCAAAAATAGCTTAAATTCAAATATACGGAAGACCGGAAACGAAACATCATGAAAACAAAAGAAACCCACGTGGTTTGCATGACTAAATGTTGTTCTCCACTGTCAGTTAGCCTTTTCATTTCAAAATTAATAAAATGAAGGGAAATACAAATAATACCATGAAATAAAATATAATAAATGTATATATTTATATTCTACACTTAGCCTTTCATAAGAAAGATACCTAATTAAAGTAATTACAGTGTAACCCTGACATAAGAGAGTTGTCGGGGCCCGGAGACGAAGTCTCTTATATCCAGGTTTCTCTTATATCCGGGTTTGATCTATTTTGTTTAGGTAAGTATGGCTCTAATTTGGGACCACATAAAATCTCTCTTATATCCGTGTTTCTCTTATACCCGGGTCTCATATCTGAGTTACACTGTAATTAAATTATATTAATTTGTATGCACTTTATGAAATTTTTTCTGTCAACAGTCTTAGTTAAAAAATTTTCATAAAGCATCGTACACGTAAAGATGGAAAGCTTTATTTTCATAAAGCATCGTACACGTAAAGATGGAACGCTGAGAAACAATTAAAAATTAAAACGCTGTAATTTTCCCTTAATAACTGGTTACGTAATTTGGTTCAATAAAAAGCTAAATTATTTCCCTTTTGTCCATCCGTACGATGAAATTAGGTCGCGTAAGCTGTCAATACTTAATGACAGCATCAATCAACACATCGAAAGTGTCGCTACTGTTCAGACCTGCTGTCTTTTTTTTTTAAAGTACACTTTCCAGCGCGTAAAGTAAGTAATGTTTTCTTTCAAAATATGTTAAATAAACATTTAAATTTTGTAAAAATAAATTTTTTAAAAAGTGTAACTATTTCTTGGCAGAATTTTAAACGGAAAAATTAACTTTTTTTATAAAATTTTAAAAATTTAAAAAAATGGCAGACAATCGAGAAAAAAAACATGATTTTAAACGACAAATTTGGACGTGCTTGAAATGATAAAAAAAATGTAAAAAATAATCAAAAAATACTTTGATCTTTCCTCTTGATTATAATATAAACAGTTAGACAAATAAAAATTATTTTCGTCAAGTTTAAGGCCATTTTTATCATGCTATGCTCATTTTCTGGCAATCTCATGAAGGTACCTATACTAATTATAGGCATTTAAGGATATTTGTGGAGATTTCATAGTTTATTTTGTTCAGGTTAGGTTTCAACTGTTTTATGTATATAGCTTCAAGAATTTTTAGTTTTTGTTTATTCTTTTCATGTTTAAGTATAGTTGTGTTTTCGACAAGGATTTTCCGGAATTGTGTATGCGGCCAGGCGTGTTGTTTTAAATGCCTAAAAATGTTAGAGTTATCATTCAAATGTAGTGTATGCGCGTGTGGGGGTTTAAAATTTGTAAATATCTACCTGGAGAACAATGGCTGACCATAACTAAAACTTTTATGCATTGTCACGAAAATCGTTCAGTTCACTCCTCCCCTTGTCTTTTGAACAGGAGTAGAGGTTCATCGCTTGCATCCTGTTTAGAATTGGGTTTCCGGTTCCTTCTAAAATCTACTTCAACTCTATACTTCTAACGTCTCTGCCTAAACTCTGAATTGTTTTTCATTAATTAATTATCTGTTTCCCCCTCTCTCAATACGAGTAGATAGATTTGCCTACTGTCCGGTTCACACGGCACATCAGTCTGTTCAACAGGAGTGGGTTTATTCCTTGTTTCCTGTTTAGGATTGCGTTTCCGCATCCTTCAACACTGTACTTATGATGTCTCAACCAGAAATCTGACATTTTTATTCAGTAATTATTATTATTACTTTTCCTCTCCCAATAGGAGTAGATAAGTTTGCCTATCATCCATTTCACACTCCACCCCAGTCTTCTGAACAAGAGTAGAGGGTCATCCCTTGTTTCCTGTTTAGGATTGCATTTCCGGTTCCTCTAAAGTCTACTTCAACTCCTAACATCTCCTACTGAACTCTAAAATTTTATTCGTTAATTAAATCCTGACCTTTTCAAGTCTAGAATTAGTTGTCTATCTTTCCTGTTATCTTGCCCTTTCTTGCGCTAATACGATTCTACACAGTAACCCTCTACCTTGTGGACCTTGGGCCTTGTATTGGATGAAAAAAAAATTTAAATAACATTTCCTCTTAGATAAAGTAGGCTTCACGCGATGATGAATAGAGACGTCTGGATTTTCGACCACATTCTCATGCACTGCAGCAATGTTTTCAGCTGAACAGCATAAACGAGTATACAATGGTGTTTTTACATCTGCCACTGACCCAGTTTGTTTGAATTTACGAACAATTTTTCCAATTGCATCCTTGAAACTTTAACACGTTGTTTAATCTTTCCATGAAAGAAAAAGAAAAAAATCATTAGACTCTTAAACTTAATTCAAATTTAAAACCAGTCCAAGTTATTGGAACACCCTTTATGCATTTACTTTTAAAGCATTATACTATTTAATAAACATTTGCTATTCTGATGGTTGATCCAATTTTATGGATGGGTTACTAATACAACAGTGGCTATACTGATATAACAATCATTATAGTTGAATATTTATATAATCAGGCATAATCAAAAAGTATCAGGACTGTTGCTATGGAAACGGAGCTAAAGTACGCAGAGTGAAAACGCTTGACATAGATTTTACCTCGAACGCTGTCGCACGTGCATACTAAGTTATAACGTTATTTATTTATAATAGTTCTTGGGAGGAAAGTGTGTAGCGTGTGGTCGTCTCACCATACCACAGGTGTTCCATCAATGACCAGGGCTTATGCAACAGTTTTGAGCAAAGATCACATTACCCAGGTTCGACAAACACCATATTCCCCAGATTATGTCCCTTGCGTCTTTTTTCCTTTTCAAAAATTAAATACCACTTGAAAGGAACAAAGATTTCAAAACGTCAAAGCAATCACAGAGGAATATAACGAGGCAGCTTCTCGCTATCCCCAAAACGGTGTTCCAGGGATGCTTCCCTCAGTGGAAACAATGCTGGATAAAATGTGTGACTTCAGAAGGGGACTACTTAGAAGGAGATTAAATGTCGGGTTGATATGTGTTGTAGTTTTCTTTTTATAACATTAGTCCTGATACTTTTTGATCCGACCTCATATGTCAAATATATTGAACATGTTAAAAATGGTAACAAGAAAAATGGCTCCAGTTTTCTTCAATATTTTTGAGATTCATCTCAATGGGGCTGTTATGGAAGTTCAGTCAAGTTGATGCTCAGAAAAGAAAATTATTCCCTAAATGTACGCCCATATCATTTCAACAAAAAGGTGATCTGCATAAAACGCTGAAGAAAAGAAACGGCTGATCAGAAATGAAAAGACGATAAGATAATAAAAATAAAAGCTTACAATATGTTTCTAACATTTCTACATTTTTCTATGTAGATCGTGTAAGCCATACGGATCTGGCGTAACACAGTGAAAGTTAATATAATTATAACTTATGATATTCTGAGTAAACAACAAACTGACAATTTCTGAGTTAACATATTCATAAGGTGGCCATTTTGTTTCCTCCCTAAAAAATTTATAAACATTATAAAAAGAAATGAGTCAGCAAAATGAACAATGTCATTTATTTATATGACGTGTGTGCGTGTTTACAATTGTCACAATGAATTGTCAGAATTTCGCCTGCTTCAGAAAGTTTATTATTATTATTATCATTCTCGTTAATATTAACGTTTAAGATACGGAAGGAAATCCATCAAGCTTGATGTCTATCAAACAAGCTTCTCGTTTGTTGCCTTCCTACGTAAATGAGAATCTGTATCCGAAACAGAACGGAAAATAAAAAATAAAAATATGGAAGCATTAAGACAAGAGAAAGAAAATGATTATTAAGCGAAACTGATAAGACAGAAATATTTGCCAATTTCACAATATGTTAACAGACACTAAAATCCTTTTTAAGAGAGACATTTTTAAGAATATGAATTCTTGAAGAATCTATAGAAAACAAATATAGGAGCTTTTTGAAATAATGAAAATCTTCATTATTTACGCTATTTACATTGTTCGGGTTGTTGTCCTCATCTTCGTCGCCATGTTCACAACGTTTCGGCCGTTGTACGCTCCGGCCTTCTTCACGTGATTGGAATTTCGAACTGATTCACTTGGGTAGATTGTTCTACTTGTACGTGCCATGCGATTTCCGCATGTCTCAGTATCAGCTATCTCTCTTTAACTCAACTCTCCTGTAGGCCACGTGTTGAACTCAGAACTCAAGTCACTGGATTCAACCAACGCTTTTATCCATTGGGTAATGTGTCCTTAAGGACTGGAGCGTTCAATGGCAGAAACGTCGTGAATATGGCAACAAAGATGAGGAAAGGGAAAGCTACGTTATGGCGGTGGGAAAATGACTGAAGCCGAGATGCTAGGTCAAGACCGATAACATTGCAGATTCTACATTGTATGTTATGAACAATCTCTAAATATATAGCAGAAGCACCAGGTCAGATCTGACAGCAATATTCACTGCATGGACGAATGGTAGACATGAATGAGTTAAGATAGATTCTGGCGAAAAAATCAAACTTTTCGTATTTCTTGTTTTCAGTCACATTCTACAATAAATGAAAATGTGAAGAAAGTTAATAAGGAGCAAACAGACCGGGTACAACCTGAATCAAGGGAGGTAACAACCTAAATCAAGGGAGGTAACAACCTAAATCAATGGTGGTAATAGCTCAAATAGAATTGGAAACAGTTCTAAAGTTCTACGTGCCAATGAGTGGGAGATTTGAATGGAAAGACAAAGATTATTTAACAATGACGAAAACTAAATAAAGCAAAGCTACAACAGAAGATAAAGAATGGATCGAAGGGGAAAGTATTTGACTCCGAAAGAGAGAATGTCTAAATACATCATTCTTTTTTATATTCATAAAAAAGAAAGATGTATTTAGACATTCTTCCTCATAGATGCTACGTTGTACAAGGTTATTTTTTTATTGTTAGACATATATTAATAATACAAACAGAGCAATATGTTAACTCAGTTTATTGAATTCTGACAATGTTAATAGATATTTACCTTTCCCTGCATTCTGGTAGGGTGTAACACAAGGTCGATTTAATATGAAGTTCTATATTTGGACAAAGATTGATGCGACCACGCCGGCATTGGTATCCACCAACCCTGCCTCAATAGTGCAACGAGAAAGATGATGCCGCAGTGTTGAAATCCACGAGGCCTGGTTCATCTATAATTTTCAAAGGAGAACCGATACTACACTTTAATCCCAGTCCGAAGCCCGATTAATTTTAAATCTATTTCATGATGAGTGAGAGACTGTTTTTAAACAAAACATTACCAAGGTAATAACACCTGCTTTTACGTGATATAAGGATCTCCGTAGAGCAATACACACATATTTTGTTTTAGAAAAGCACTTGAGTAGCCATATTGGTGTCCCATTTTAATAGCCTGTCTGTATAGACAGTCGGAACAAAATTAGTCATTCGAGAAATGGAAGCTTCATTTCGCCCGGCAATTTTTCTGAAATGTTGGGTAAATTTAGTTATTCGATATTGGAATTATTAACCTGTCGAGGATGTTCTATTTGAGGAATATCTAGCAGCTGTTGAGAAGACGCAATGAAAAAATCCAAAGAAATAAGAAAAGAAATGCACAAAACGAGAGCAGAAGACAAAGAAAACGACGACCAAGAAAATATTTATTCATTTAGTCGTGAAAAGTCACGATAAATCTTTATGATAATACTTGATTCGTCAAAATTTTTCCTGTTAACCACCTGTAATTGACCACCTGTAATTAGCAGTCTTAATCCTATTATCTTCACCTGTGTGCCGTGTCTCTTCAGAACGTGGTCGATTATGTGGGCTCTATACAACATCCTGTCTTTTGTAGCTTTTAACTCTTTACTTGTCTTTCCTTTTTCGGCTCTTCATTCATACAAACTAATAGCTGTTTACACCTTGCTTTTTCTGCCCTAATTAAGCCCTGTGAGTGTTATATTTTCCGAGCCCTCTTTCTCATTATGTGTCAGAAATTTCAACTGTCTCTTTCTGGTTGTAAATGTAAGTTTCTTTGTCTCTTCCAATAGTTGATTTCCCTCGTTTTCCCACTATTTGTCGATTGTTCAACTCTATTCTCCAGTATTCATTGTTATATAGAAGATCAAATATTATATAGCAATTCAAAACTCTTAAGGTAATATTTTCGATCTTTTAACACTTTGCTTAGTTTCTTAAGGTAATTTTTTTTCGGTCTTATAACACTTTGCTTAGTTTCTGAAAGGCATTTTTCGCTCTTCCTGATAGCTTTCGGGTTACTATGTTACGGTTTCCGACGTCTGTTTCATTTTCTGCAACGGATTGATTTCGACGTCCTCGATATATCGCTCACACCTTGGCTGTCTGTTTTCCTGACATCCATGCATTTTATCTTCTTGTAGTCAATAGTCTTTTCTTTTCCCTACTATCTTTTTTCCAGTTTTCTTTCTGAGTCTGTCATCAATAAAGTGTCAACTACGTATTTCATATTGCTAGGATTATATGGTAAATAAAAAGTTATCAAAAGTGATATACGTAATTATAAAGTCAGAAAATTAAGGTAAATTCACATTTACACGAGAATATATGTTTTAGTCGCAGTGTTGTTTGCGTTGGTATATAAAACGGCGCCTAAAATTCTGAGGTGTTAATTAAGCATCTGTCTTTCTGAGATGGGGTAACTGTTCACACTATTTACATTGTTCGGACTGTTGTCCTTATCATTATTGTCATATTCACGACGTTTCGGTCGTTGTACACCTTCTTCAGATGATATATGTTGGAATTTCGAACCGAACCCTTTATTCCTTTCCTTTATTCCTCTCGGGTAGATTGTTCTAGTTCCACATTCCATGCCTCTTCCGGATATCTCAGTTTCAGTGAATTCTATTTAATAACTCAACGACATCCGGAAGAGGCAAAGAAGGTGAACGCACTGTGCGGAAAACCAAAATAACTCCCAACATGACTGGAGGGTGTTAGTTGATCTTAGAACACGTCTGCAATTTCTGGTACGCATCATTCAGACAGACGCACACCTTGACATTGCAGCATATTCAAAGAAGTGTGTCCTCCTTGTAGAATTAACAGTTCCATGGGAAGAGAACAGGGAGGAGACGCACTAGCGAGAGAAAAACCGCTAAGAATCGTTGAGGTCCGACTGCATGGAAACGGGGTAGAGATGCCATGTACTACCTACTGAGGTCAGATGCCGCGGATTCCTTGGACGGTCAATTGTTTCTATCCTTTTGAAGGTGGGCATCACTGGTCGGTGCCTGAAGAGTGCTTCACATCGTCTCTAGGCCACAGCTCAACAGGCATCGAATTGGACCTGGTCAGCCATGCTCGCAACACAATACTACTTCCGACATGAAACACATCTCCTTACCTTCCATTCTACATCATTGATAACGGTCGCTACGAGCGCGTTGTGTATTGGTTAATGATAAAAGCAAACGTTTTTAACGCATCGTTGAAAATCTCATTTGCAGTTGTAAAAAGAAATAGCATGAGACAACACGTCCTCACAAATAAACAATACCCTGTCCGGTGGCAAAAGCTGCTGGTGGTGCCATGGTTGGCAATACTACCTTTAGCTACCGTTAACTCCTCTGGTTGGCGGCTGGCGAGGGCAGGGTATCGTAAGTGCTTTCTCATGTTGCATGTAGAAAAGAAATTTAATATTTTTTTACTGGTATAACACCTTCAGGAATTTAAAAAATTAGTAACATCCAAAATTCACTAGACACGAGTTAAAAAACCAAAAATATTTCCACAAAAGTTAAAAATAAAAGAAAGATTCAATATTAAGTTCGTTTATTAATGAATAAATGTTGAAAATTCCAATGAAATTCGACAATTCTCTGATTTTTGCTAAATATATATATGTGTGTGAGTGGTGTCAATTATTTTCAGATAGCGCGTATCTGTGAAGGAACAAAATGAATAAAAAGACAAGGGGGGAAATATTCTTAACCGACGCGTTTCATCCTGAGAGGATAAAAAAACCTTACATTTGCCTCGATGACAAGACAAATGTAAGGATTTATTTTGTGGCACGTTCCTTACATTCGCCTTGCTAAAGTCCCTCAGAGGACGAAACACGTTGGCTAAGCACATTTTTCTCGTCTTTCTATTCATGTGTGTGTGTGCGTGTGTGTGTGTGTGCGTGTGTGTGTGTGTGTGTGTTGTGCGTGTGTGTGTTTGTGTGTTGTGCGTGTGTGTGTTCTGTGTGTGTGTGTGTGTGCGTGTGTTCTGTGTGTGTGTGTGTGTGTGCGTGTGTGTGTGTGTGTTGTGTGTGTGTTGTGTGTGTGTGTGTGCGTGTGTGTGTGTTGTGCGTGTGTGTGTGTGTTGTGCGTGTGTGTGTTCTGTGTGTGTGTGTGTGTGTGTGCGTGTGTTCTGTGTGTGTGTGTGTGTGTGCGTGTGTGTGTGTGTGTGTGTTGTGTGTGTGTTGTGTGTGTGTGTGTTGTGTGTGTGTGTGTGTTGTGTGTGTGTGTGTGTTGTGTGTGTGTGTGTGCGTGTGTGTTGTGTGTGTGCGTGTGTGTGTGTGTGCGCGTGTGTGTGTAATGTGATAAAAAAAAACTCTGAGTTACAGAATATATATAATCTCCCACATCCAAATAAATTATTGTGAATATTTCTCATAATATCCTGAAAATGTTTACTAACTTAGGTACATTAATATCAGGGAAATAAATTGTTGTGGTAGGATCCACCTAATCTGCATAGGTGACTACCGACTATATAAATAATGGTTGGTACCGGAAGACGAGGAGGAGGAATCACGAGATCCAACTAGAGACTCTGCCCGACTGCGACTTAGTCAACACATTCTCCAGGAACGTCTTCCCAGAAATATACAGAAATACTAGATGTAAATATTGTGTACATTTTCCTGTTATAATACATTCTTGTTCTAAGTACATTTTGTGTTGCATTATTATTCCATGCATTAGTCGAGATTCAACAATGAGTCAAGACTCAACATAAATCATAGAATTGCATTGTAAAAACTGGCATAATGTATTTCAAGGTTAATATTCCCGGGTGTTGTAATGAGAAATACAAAACTGAGGATGACATTGTATGACATTAATTGAGGATATGTTTATCATTGAAATCATTTTTTATAGGACGAGAGAAAAAGAATATCAACGAAAGAAAGACAGAAGGAAAGAATGAAATGCAACGAAAGAAAAAAGAAAGAAATAGTGAAAAGCAACTAAAGAAACACAACGAAAGAAAGAAAGGAAGGAAGGAAAAAGAAAGAAAGAAAGAAAGAAAAGAAACGAAAGAAAAGCAATAAAAGTAAGAAAGAGTGAAAAGCTATGGAAGAAAAGCAACGAAATAAAGAATGAAAGAAAGAGTGAAAACAACGAAAGAAAATAAACAAAAGAAAGAAAGAGTTAAAAGCAACAAATGCAACAATAGGAACATTAAGAAAGAAAGAAAGAAAGAAAGAAAGAAAGAAAGAAAGAAAGAAAGAAAGAAAGAAAGAAAGAAAGAAAGAAAGAAAGAAACGGAATCAACGGGAAGAAAAACCAACAAAAGAAAGAAACAAATAAACAAAGAAGTAAAAAGCCAGGAAAGAAAGAAAGAAAGAAAGAAAGAAAGAAAGAAAGAAAGAAAGGAAGAAAGAAAGAAAGAAAGAAAGAAAGAAAGAAAGAAAGAAAGAAAGAAAGAAAGAGTGAAAAGCAACGAAAGAAAAGCAAAGAAAGAAAGAGTGAAAAGTAAAGAAAAAAGAGTGAAAGGCAAAGAAAGAAAGAAAGAAAGAGTGAAAGGAGGAAGTAAAAACTACTTAATATTCTGCGTTTACCCATCGTATTTGAGCTGTGAAAATGACACCAGGTCTAAAGTTTAATTTCCATGACAATTTGATCCATTTCTCTTATCTCTAATGTCGAATCAGACAGCTAACCTTTACTTGTCTTTGTAAATCCTTCTCTTGAGTCATTCCTCATTGGTTGTTATTTCTGCTTTCGTGTGTCATCCACACAATATTAACCTTATCCAGTGTTATTCATTTTTGACCAGTCTTTCTTTTATTTTATTTTTGCTGGTTTTTTTTAAGCGATCGTTATTCTATGATCGTTAAATTTACATATTCAACGATCGTAGAATAACGATCGCAGAGAAGAAATTTTTAAAAAAGCCCCGGGTGATTTGAACTCATATTTCTTACACTTGGAATCTTACCGTTCCGATCCTACATCTTTATTGCTTAGGCCTAGTTGCTGAGAAAAGAAAAACGTCATAGACTTATGTTCCTTAATTCCCCGAGAAAACTGCAGGAACTCTTAGGCCAGGTAGAGTAAAGAAAAACGGTAAGAAAGGATTATTAATTGCGAAAAAGACAGAATATATGGTCATTAGCAATAAGGACAGCTCAAGACGCGACTTAGAAATTGGACGCCCCAATATTAAGCAAGTACATAATTTTAGCTCTCTGGGATGTGTTATAAAATTGTTCAACAATTTTATAACATATCCCAGAGAGCTAATATGTTATAAAAGAAAATATGACACAGAAATCCGAGATATCTTCAAAAACACACAAAAAATGTATTAAGAAACAGGAAAAACCCGTTAGCTACAAAGAAAAGAGTGATTAACGGCTATGTAGAATCAACCATCTTCTATGGCAGTGTATGCGCGACAATTTCTTTACTGATGAAGATAAGGCTTGAAGCAGCAGATATATGGTTCTAGAGAAGGATGCTGAGAATGCCATGGATGAAACGTGTGAGCATCGAGGAAGTTTTAAGGAAAATGGAAACGAAAAGAACACTTGTGGTTAGAATCATAAATAGCTGAAATTTCTGTGACAATGAATGAGGGAAGAGAGTTTGGAGAATTTAACACTCAGAGGATATACTGAAGACAAGAGAAGCAAAGAGAAGCAAAGAGTAACAGTAAGTAACCTAACAAGCTTTTGTAAATGGATGGCAGAAGATGAACCCTTGCTCAAAGCTACAAAGGACGGAAAGTTGTGGTTAATGTCCATCACTGACGAGAAGATTCAGCAAGCACGAGAGATGGTGAAATCGCGGATAATTTTTTACTTACCTTCGTGTCTATCTATCTATCTATCTATCTATCTATCTATCTATCTATCTCAGTTTCTTCGGACCTACCAATATTAGATACCTTGGAATTTTTTGGCTTTGACTTTTCACAAATTTTTTTTTTCTGACGATGTTGGTTAATCGCCGAAACATGTCAGAGTAAACAGACACACATTTATATTCCATTCCATTCTGAGAGAATTCCGATAAACTAAACTTTAATGTTATATAATCACAGCATGCGATTGTAAGAAATAGAATAGAATATTAGTCATATGGAAACATTCGCATCGCTCGTTTTTTTAAGACAAGAGACTGGAATAAACAGAGGAAAACATTAGTTTTGCAACATTCAATCCACACCTAATATAAATATTTTTTAAGACAAGAGACTGGAATAAACAGAGGAAAACATTAGTTTTGCAACATTCAATCCACACCTAATATAAATATTTTTTAAGACAAGAGACTGGAATAAACAGAGGAAAACATTAGTTTTGCAACATTCAATCCACACCTAATATAAATATTTTTTAAGACAAGAGACTGGAATAAACAGTGGAAAACATTAGTTTTGCAACATTCAATCCACACCTAATATAAATATGTAGAGATTTTAAATGGAACAACTACAAATGCTACAAGCATTAGAAACAAAAAATCCATCATCAATAAAGTAAAGTGTTATGAAATTCGGGGACAAGCAAAGTAGATATGGTAACCAAAAACGAAACAAAAAACAACAACCAAAAAAATAATTAAAAAAACAACACGAACTGACGTGTGAAAACGCGATACCGACATGACGTAAAGTCGCGACATTTGAAAAACGACAAAGCAAAATCTCTTTTGATAATGGTGTTTAAAAGCCGAAAGCACTCAGGCATATAAAATCTTTCACTGGATACCAGAAAACTGGTCTGAAATATATAAGGAATAAACAAAGGCCCGAAACCAAGAACTTTTATTGCCCTTTAACTAAACTTATATAAATGAAAAATGGCTGTCTAAATGCATCGAATTAGAAATGAAAGTCGCAGTTAAACAGAAATTTGATAATCACTAAAATCGTGCGAGGGAAACTAAGAGAAAATAAAAATGGAAAGCGAATTCGAGATTTCTTTTAGCAAATCAAGAATGTATTAACTTATTTATGCTGATGACTGCATGTTATTTGTTTTCGAATCTGTTTGAAACAGAATCTTTTTATTGTTTTCTCAATCTTTATTTACTTGCCTTTTACATATTAAGGGTAGTTGATCAAACGATTAAAACGAAATGACATTTGGACAAAATTTCATCCGATGTCTTTCCAAATGTCATCAATTTACATTTGTCAATTTAAAGTGACTACGCCGATTACTCTTAAGGCTAATTTAACTGGCTGAGTTTAAACTTCAGTTCAAAAATAATGTTGCTTATTTATTTTTGTTTAAGATTAATATTTCATGACCAGACAAAAACGTTTCGTTCTCACCAGAAACGACCATTTATTTTGGCCAAAACAGAATACTTTTTGAGAAAAAAAGATTTCAATTCCTTCGAAGACTGAATATGTCAAATTCCTGGAAGGATGCAATTATGAAATTGTCTGAAAGACGGTCGAAAATAATAGAACAAAACTGGAAATAAGTTATTCCGTAAAGTAAAAGCTGTAAATAAAACAGATATTTTGTTTTATTTTTTATTTAATAAACCGTGTTTCATATATGATAAACTCTGTCATTGTCGTCGACGTATGAGGATTCAGTAATTCAATTCATAGAACCGAACAATCAGACTAGACGCACATATAATTTAATTATAATGGTGAAGATTTCTGCAGAACGAACAAAACATTTCGAAGAACCGAATACAGAAAACTAGTGAACATAATGTGTCATCAAAGGACCATTCTCAGGCTTTAAATTCAGAGATTTACTTCTAGAATGGTTGCCGACCAACATTAATGAACCCAGTCTATCCTACTATTTAACCCATAGCTGGGGAAGACGAATTGATATATTTTCCAAGAATAATTACAAACTTGACTGAAATTCGAACTCGGCTCTCCAGTGTCTTATCCATCTCTCACTCCTTTTTTTTTCTCTCTCTCTATCTTTCTCTCTCTCCTTCTCTCGCTCTTCTCTCTCTCTCTCTCTCTCTATCTATCTCTCTCTCTCTCTCTCTCTCTCTCTCTCTATATATATATATATATATATATATATATATATATATATATATATATGCAGTGTGGACACAGAGTTTAATACCGAATAGTGACTGTCTGTTTCATGATTGAACGCAAGCTTCAGATGACTTTGAAGATTGCAGTCTACTATAAAACAGACAGTCGCCATTGTCTACCCTGCTTATATTTACATACACTCTATCCCGGATATTGAGCACTTTTATCCTATAAGTATGGCATACCTTAAAATGATCATATATATATATATATATATATATATATATATATATATATATATATATATATATATATATATTGCGTATATTTTGGCAGCATATTTTCATTGAGACATGTCTCATTAATTAACAAGTTTCTTAGTATCATTATTAAAGGAAGAAAGAAAATTACCATGTAAAATATTTCGACATTACAATAACTTAGTTACGTCCCTTGACATTTGCATGTCTGCCTACATGATAAAATTTAAAATTGTACAGTACATAACCTTAGCGTTGTTCACTTCACGCATAAAAAATTAGTTTGTCTTAGAAAAATGATGAACACAACAATTTTTTGTCTTAGAAAAAAACAAAAGTATTCGGAATAAAATGAATTTGCATCGACATGGTAATTTTCTTTTTTCCTTTAATGAGTAAACAAAGCTTCTCTAAATTATTTAATGAGGCATATCTTTATATATATATATATATATATATATATATATATATATATATATATATATATATATATATACTGACTGGCTACAACATCCTGAATACGTGCTTCAATTTATTCGAGATTAAACATCCATTTAATATAGCGAGTTTAAAGTAAAGATCATTGTATGCAAAGGTCAACCATTTACTGCATTTGACATTGACACAGTCCTGTACTTTCTAATATGATCCTACAGATGGTCCATTACTCCAATGCCTTTTGCATCTCTTGGCACAATTGTTGTAGGTGCGCTAAACGAGTCAGATGTAATCCCATCAAGTCCCATACATATTCCATAGCGGCCAGAGAAGTTATCAAACATATTTCAGACCATTCTGAGTAGCACGGATATCATGTGGGCAGGTATTATCCACCTGGATCAGCAGATTGTTTTCCATTTGCATGAATAGCAGCAGAACTAGTTGAACAATGCTCAAAACGTACGTGGCGCTGTTCAAAGTGTCCTCCACAAACTCCAAAGACGAACGGGACTTGTAAATTATAGCATCTTATATGTTCATTTCAGGAGCTGGGACTGTATGCTGGGTATGAATATACTCTAATTGATATCGCCTCCATATTTACGTCTGTCACGCAAACGATTCTAACCTGTTCTCATTACTGAACCTTACAGAGCGCCAATCAATCCCCCAAGGGCCATCTTGCAATACCGCTGGAGACATGTGCAGGATGGTACTGTGACATAAGTGCAAGCCTGACTACGCTTGGCCGTAGATTTGCTGCAAGTAAATGATTGTTAATGGTTCGTGCGAAAACTTCTGGTGCTGATCTGCACTGTGAACGATTGAGTAGGATTCATCTGCTGCACTTACGATGCCTTGATGTTGGTATTCATACGTATCATATGTCCGTTCATACCTTGGCCTACATGTGCAGCAATGTTCATTCGACCGCTGCTGCTAGTAGCATCGACCAACATACTCAGAAATTGTCCAAAATGATCATCTAGCTTTCTAACACTTTCGCCCCAGCCCCTCAACCTCCGACGTCTTACTCTCTGGGTTGAGGTGTCTACTCGGTCCTAACTGAACTTAAGGGAGTGGCCATAGGTCCCCTGCACATCCGTAGATTATTCGACCGGTCCACTGGTTTAATCCTGCTTCCTGCCCACGTTGTGATTTGTTTGATCCAGAAAGCAGAAGTGATGTCCGTCCATTCACGGTTGACTGAAGATGTAGACACGGCTGGGGAGTCTGCGCTAAGAAATTTAGAATGCAGCAAAAAAAAATGAATATCTGCAGAAAGCCGGACAAACAACTATTCAATGGTTGAATTGTTAATGTCTTTTATATAGCAGAAAAGAATAGTATAGAAAAGAAACGGGTTACAGAAAAGAAAAGTATTTAACGTAAAAACTCATACACTGGATTCTTGACACAGAGAGAGTGTCAGTGATTAACCTGTAGTTAAATCGTCTCAGAACGATATATGACTCTTGCGATGGAGGGATAAAGATTTCTGTGAGGGGCTTAAAGTTATAGTGGCGTTCCTCCTCCCAACGCTTGCCCGGACCAATTCTCTCTTCTCCCTTCAAGAATTTTCTCCAGTCTGCCTTTTTCAGCATAACTACGTGTTTATATAGATAAACCCGGCTGGTTATAACTGACCCTCGGCCCTACTACTTCGCACGTGATTATCACGGGGTTCTGGCTGCTTCAACCAAAATCATGTGAATTCCAAAGTTCCTTCTAGCTTACTCAGCTCTATTTCAATTTTTAATCGATAAAAATTATTTCGGCCATTTACATTGTCTTCTCATGACCCAGATTCAATGGGTACAACTTCTGCCCTAGATCAGATTTCCCATCAGTAAACAAAATGCTCTGATTTAATTTCGCTATTCAAATCTACTCCAATTTCACTAAAAAAAATATACGTGTGTGTGTATGTGTGTGTGTGTTTCACAGATTCTCTTTCTCTCTCTCTCTCTCTCTCCCTCTGTCACAGCTTGTCGAAGTCCTACAATCAATCAAACGAGTCTAATTGAACAAAAGGAGCGTATGTACTTTTCCGTGTCATTTGCTTATATTGGATTATTTCACCTCTTAACTTTCGACACAGACAATTCACTAATATGAGTGTTGCTATGTTGCATGATGGACAATGAGCTTGGACATTTTATCGGGATATCTACAAGCATGCATGTGTTGTACCCAGATCAAAATTGGTATCGTCCTTTAGGCTGATGCAAATTCATTTTTAAATATTTTCAGCGTATATTTTTATCGAATTCTATTGCTAATATTATCAAAAAATACTGTCGTTCGTGTTTGGGATTACCAGCCAAAAAAAAGCAGGCAAAATGTAAAATCAAGTACTATGGCACGTTAGTTTGCGTGCGCGTCAGAGTAGACCAAACGAAAAACAGACGAAAATACGTGTCCTGATCAAAAAGTATCGGGACTGTTGCTATGGTAATGGAGCTAAAGAGTGAAGTCGCTTGCCACATATTGACCTTCAACTCTGTGGTGCATGCGCACTAAGTTATAACGGTCGCGCTCACTTCCGTTGTTTATAGCAGTGCTTGGTAGGAAAGTGTGTAGAGGGTGGTCGTCTCACCACACTACAGAAAACCGTTTGAAAACGGCCATAACAGGTGACTATCATGGATCTATGGCTATGAGCCTGAAAGCTAGAAAGACTGAAGAAAGTATGAATGACTTGAAGCAATGTGAAGGTACTGTTAACAGTACAAGAGCATTGTTCATCATGAGCATGATCCACCTGGTCAGACAGTAAACAACAAGTACTACGGTAATGCGTTGTAGCGTTTGCGGCATGCTGTTAATCGGAAAATGACAGAATTACATGCGCCCGGTGAATGGCAATTCCAACGCATCTGTCCATTCAGCTCTGCTTGCGCAGCAGATTTTGACCAAGTATACATTCCCCAGGTCCGACAACCACCATATTCTTCAGATCCTGCCCCTATTTTTTTCTTCTTTCCAAAAATCAAATCCCACTTGATAGGAACAAGAGAGAATGCGATGAGACAGTTCTTTGTTATCCAAAAAAAAAAAAGGAAATGTACGATTGTTTCCATCAATAGAAACGACGTTGGATAAAGTGTGTGGCTTCAGAAGGAAATTATTTCGAAGAAGATTAAATGCCGAAGTGATATGTGTTATAGTTTTATTTTTATAGTACCTCTCCCGATTCCTTTTGATCAGACCTCGTAAATGCAAAATACTGTTCTACTGACAGGATTTTATTTGCATTTAGAAACAAATCTGAATGTAACATTGCTCAAGAGGGAAAGGAAGCTCCAGTTTAAGAGTTTATATGCCAATCTTTATCATTATCTACTTGTTGGAGAAGGAAACATCATTTTGCATCTAAAACTGTTCGATGTCTTTTCCCAGTTAATTGGTTATCGCTGTAGAATACAGAAGGCCCCCGGATTACGTCGAACCCGACGTACGGCGTTTCGTGGTTACCTCGCCATCTTCTATAATATAATATAATGAAGACGACGTCATTTCTTCACAAGGCTGTACGCCATATTAGTTTGTGCTACATTCGCTATCTCACATTTGTGTCGTTTGGGGGGGGGGTCTTTTGCTCTTCATTATGGCTCCCAAGCTTAAGGCAGACCCGTGAGTGCTTATATAGGTGGATTCCGACCTACGTCGAAAATCAGGTTACGTCACACCGTAGGAACGGATCTCCGACGTAAGTCGAAGACCCCTTTATAATGTCTTATTACTTAGTTGGTCATTCAGTTCTACAACTAATACCAAATCCTTAATCTCAAAGGTGTTTTCAAATGAGGTCTACCTTTTGTCATTGGAAGGAGTGGTGACCTCACGACACACATGCGCAAACACACACTCATACAAACACATGGGGAAATTCCAAACGTTTTCTTTACACTTTTTATTCTTATTATATTTTTCTATTTACCGCGTATGACGGCGTAGATATTTATTTTTTACAGATTAGTTATTGTCTTTAAAAAAACAAACACAACTTAACTTCAGAGATGTTTAAATTATTTAAAATGAGTTTTTCTGGTTTTTAAAAAGTTCGCACATGTCCCTAATATGCATATCTTTTATATATGATATATGAATATAGTATGTATTCATTTATATATGCTTCAAGTTTTATTGAACGAAACGTTAGCAACGGAATAAAAGAATAATTTAACGTTTTTTAATTAAATTTTTTTAAGTTAAAATTAGAAATATTAAACTTGCAACTAATTTGAACTTGTTCTATCTTACATAGAATATTCGAATATTTCCTATCAGTCATTTTATCATAGATATATTCACCTTCCAGTGACTATAGTGACTCTACATGGATTCGTGACTTTTCGTCGGTTCGCGTTGAAATCGTTAGAGGTGAAGAGTTTTGAAGTTGTGGTTGAATATGGATGTCTGTCGACTGTAGCAACAACAACACGAACTGATAGCAGAAACAGTAGAAGGGAAAAATATCTATATTTGAATCTAGTTAATGCGCTGAATTTTGTTATATAAAATTTTCTTCTTTCGTCGGAAGATAATAAACTCTTCTTTACGTGTTCTTGCGGGGTCACAACTTATTACGAGAATCAGATTACCAGTTGTAATGGACCCATCAATTTGTTGCGGCATTGACCATTTTAAGAAGGATGTCTTCTTATGTTCGGAGAAGATATATATATATTTATGTCATAGATGTAGTGGAAATATAAAGTTTTTTGGGGTTTTTTTTTTCGAACAGATAGTGTAGTGAAAGTATTGTGTTGTATACAGTGCGATACGTGGTTCGCTAGGGGCAAAGAAATCACCCAAAGGGAAAAATGAGATGTGTTTTGTCTCTACGGCATCCTGAGCTTGAAGTGCAAAAGAAGAGAAATATGGTTTGTGCGCTATTCTTCAATCACCGCCACCTACGAGTGTTAGCAAAAGTTCGCTGGCAGACAAAGTGCAGTAATAATCCCACTCTATGCATCAATGAATCCATTTTCCTTTGCGTTCTTTATGTGATCCAAATCCAAGCTATTTCACAGCCTTGGTCACTTCCTTCTTTTTGCATTTAGGTCCCCACATGACGATAATAATTGGAGAAATAACACCAGAGAAAAATGTAAGATAAAAATCAATACTTAACACAATGTTGACTTTTCTTCACTTCCAACAATACACAACTCATTTGGATAATCTAAGTAAACGCTTAACACATGAATGATAAATAAATGACATTGCTATTTTTAAAAGCAGTAAAGTTTTCGTGATTATAAATTGACTAATAGCATGTCCGTTTGTCTGTAACTTTAAGTGCCATCTGGTAGAAGTTGTACAAAACACATTGTTGAAACAAATCATCGTACGTCACAATCGATCTTTTCCCAGTTGATAATTATAGAATGAGGACCGCAAATACTTAAGTCAACATGAAAAAAATAAGTTCATATTAATGATCTAACCCTAATAGAACAACGCATTATAATTTTATATTCTTTCAATACATCTCATGTGAGACGTGATTTTACGTCATTTTTTTGTTTTGTTTTTCTATCAATGCAAAATGTATTGATATAAAGTTGAATACAGACATTTTAAAAATTGGTACCCCATATCATTTTAGTCATCAAAAGTGATGCCAGTGATGATTTTATTTCCTTTCAAAAGAAAAAAAATTAAAAACATTAGACATTTATAAGTCTACCATTCATACATGCATTGAATATTGCTGCCCCATCTGTTCTGGTGCTTCTGCTATGTATTTAGAGATTCTAAATAAAATACAAAGAAGAATCCGCAATATTATTGGTCCTGACCTAGCATCTCCGCTTCAGTTACCTTTCCACCACCGTTTCCCTGTGCCGTTTTTCTGTGCCGTTTTTATAAATATTTTCATGGTAATTGTTCTGATGAACTTTCCTCTATCACACCTACACTTTGTGAATTTAGGCGCAGTATTAGATTGTCTACAAGGTCTCATTAATTTCCAGTTGATTTGGCTAGATGCAACCGTAAGTTCTATGCTAACAGTTTCTTCTCTCGCACTTCTCGCTTGTGGAATTTTCTTCATGCTTTCCGGTCAACTTTGCTCTTCAAAAATGTAAATGCAACTTCTGCTTTTTAATTCCTGTTATTTTATTGTTCTCTTTCCTTAATATTTTTCTCACATTCTCTCACACTCAGTAACACTTTGCGTCTTAGTGGTCTTATTGCCTTGCTTGAGATGAATTTTTTTTTTAATGCTAAAATTTGGATGAAAGAAAACTTATGTATCATTTCTTCTTGGGCTTCAGTCATTAATTAGGATTACCGTCATTTCTTTCTCAGTCATTTCCTTTGACGAATGCGTAGCCTAACTACATAGAAAGTAATCATTCCGACTAAGAAACTAGTTTTCGAATCTTACCATAGTTAATTTATTAACGCATTCATAATATTGTCCTGAGGGAGAGGATGCCAGCTTGAAGTGCTTGGAGACCATACCATCGTTTGACCCGAGCAATGGGAGAGGAATTGGGAACATGTAACTGTTCGGGAGTCAGACATCAATGGCTGTGCTGGCCCCGACGTTACAAGTTCTGGCTTCGAGCGTTATTGGCCTTGTTTAACTAATGATTATGCACTCTCTTTCATACACTGTAACTAAGGTCCGCTCAGAATAGTTGCGGCATAAAGAGGGATTTGACCAAGTAGATATTGTTATAGTCTGTCGCAATTAGATATTTTTCTGATTCATTCTATATACTGGCCGAATGTGAACTCCACGAAAGCAGGAAACGAAATAACAAAAGTCGTCTTCTGCGCATTAGGCTCCACGCATCATATCCGGCCTACGAAGCGAGCTCTGGCAGTGGCTAGTCACGAATGTTCCCGCCGATAAAAGAGATGCCCCTGGAGACTCTGAGAACAAAAGCAGCAGTTGCGGCCCGACATTAGCAGCAGTAGCAGCGACTGCTACAGCTGCTAATGTCCCCACTGCCGCCGCCTTCGCCGCCACCACTTAGCATGACCGCACCTCTCAACGACCGTTACTACTCCTAGGTTTGACCAACCTCTTCGGCTATACAACTTCGACTTGAAAACATCTCAACCTCGACTCCTCCCAGCTACAAGCCTTCATCGGCACCAACCTCGTCACCTCGGCAAACACCAGCCACTAGCGGCCGATTATCCAGCCTCAACATCGCCCAGCTACAAGCCTTCATCGTCGACGACGCTGTCACCTCGGAAAATATCAATCAACTGAAATTGACCCCCCCCTCGCCAACATGACCTCGATCAGCGACCTCCGTTCCATAGAATAGGCCTACCAACCTCCGCCGTCACCTCGGCCTATCTCAACTCGTTTACAAAGGCATTTCCTTCACAGTCGACACCGCGACTTACGTTCCACAGAACAAACCTACCAAAACCGCGCCAATCCGACGTTACTCTGGTTCAACACAACATTTCTACCAACCAACGAAACAACCTACCACCGTGACCTCGATCAACCAAATGTGCACCGACCATATGCTGTGACCTATGCCAGACCAGCAAAAGAAATAGGTCAAATCCCGGCGCTACGCTTACGCCAGATCGCTATCCTAACGATTGCTCACTGAAACTGACATTTCACCTAGCTTCGATATATATGTAGGGTTACCACCCTCCACCGTGACATCGATCAACCAACACGGGCACTAACCGTAGCCTATGACCTCACACCAAACCCACACAAGAATTAGGTCAACGCCCGGCGCTATCCTCACACCCGACCGCCATCCTGACGACCGGCCACTAAAACGGACATTTCACCCATCAACATCTCTGTAAGACATGCCAGCAATAAATGTTGTTCAAATCTAATCCTCGTTATTCCTTTCTCTCGCTACCAAACGATTAATATAACAATATTAGGACAACAGAGAAATTGAAAGATTGACAAAAGTATAAGAATTCGTGCAACAACTAAGTTTTATGGTAGACGAATGCATTGAAAAGACCTTCCGCTATGTACCGTATTTGATGGCATATAAGACGCACCCCAATTTCAGCAGGGCAAATCAAGAAAAAATGAGTAATTAGTAAAATTATTAGTAAATGGTACAGCCTAGGTTATATTTATGAGGGATTATTTTAGTTAAACAAGCCATGATTACAATTAAACGAAAAATAATAGGAAAAAAGAACACGGGCCTATAAAAACTTTATTATATCAAAAGGTAAGAAAACAAAATGAAAATCAAGCAATTATTACAATTGAGCAAAACAGTAAAGTTACCATTAAAATTCAGTGAAACATTTTCCTTTATATGATCTGTACAACCTGCGTCTTGTAAACGTCTTAGTGGAATAATGAGGATATAAAAATTCTGATTGTATTTATATCAATGCAACCGGAAGTTATTACAAGAAAAATATTAATGAAACAAATATATTTTACAAATATATAATTTGAATTTATTGCATTTAATTTTAGTGAAACAAAGTATTAATATTAAACGTGATGAAATTAATATAATGAATATTATCAATGATAACATTTTATCTGCATAATAGCCTTTTAAATAATGACAATTGGTATATGAAAGTTACTGTAATATCTAAGCTGATAGGAGTTGCCAGGTAGCCGACTATCGCGAATTTTAAATCTACATATGGCATATAAGACGCAGGGCAATTTTAAAAGATATTTTTGGTTAAAAAAAAAGTGCCCCTTTATATGCCGTCAAAGATGGTAAGTCTTTTTTCGCAATAAAATTGGTATAATGCCGTATTAAGCAACATTAACATTTGCAGGATATATTTATAGGAATAATATATCGTATGACTTTCAGATTATATAGTTGATATAAAGATAAACTTATATAGACAATTTTTATGATATTCTACAGGAAAGGTGATTTCTTAATCCATTAATGATCACCAACCCAAAAATAGATATTAATGGTTTATTGACGGAAAACTATAATAGATGCCGGATATTTTTATATACCTATAAATGATAGAAAGTGTAATATACGAACCTATTATTTTTTATTTAATTTTGATATAAATTTTACATTTCTTTTTACTATATATATTTTTATACTAGCTTGATAGGAATCTTGTAAACAGATTTAATAAACATTCTTCAATTTATGGATAAACAAATTTGAGCATCTTTCTCATATTTTAATGAATATAATTACCGTGACTTAACACACTCCTTTCGTTGTCATCTGTTTACTGCGTTGTATGAATGACCCTGTTTTTAACAAGCGTCGAGATTTCATAGAGATAGCCATAGACAAATCTATTAACTCCTTTTCATCACTGGCACTGTTGACTAATTTTTCGCTATTAAAAATATTTATAACTTATTCTGAAGGTATCTTTTTTTTATTTGAGAACAAATTAAGTGCAGCGTAACATTTTATTTATAAACGTGTTTATAGTTCATAGAAACATATTTGATACACACAAAATTCCAGATACCTGAATCATTTTTAATTCTATCATATGGCTTTCTAGGTATTCTTCAACCGTCATGTGTAGGTATTTTTTCAACTATTTAGACTAAGGGGTCGGCGATCTTTTGGAGAAAGCGGACCAGATAGCTATGCAGCGTCTCGAAGGAGGGCAATGATATCAAATAAACTGTTTCGGCCTGAGACTGCTCCGTCCAGAAGGCATTTAGATATTTTAAAAAAGAAAAACAACTAAGTTAATGTTATATTATTTAAACCAGGTTCTTTATTTATTGCAGGAATATCAGGATAACAACACAATCAACAAAAAATACAAATTCATTACTACAGACGAAATACGGTAAGAAATAGCAAATTATTTAATGAGACAGTTGTTCGATAACTTCTCCAGATCAAGTGGAATTTTTGTCGATGGCAGGAGAAAATCATCCAAGTGGACATCACCTAAACTTGTTCTTAAACGACTTTTAGTATATTCCTTTTTCAAAAACACGTTATTCACAAGCATATATACTTCCAAATAATGATACAATCATTTTTCGAATTATTCAATAGGCTTTTAGATTTTCTGCTTGGCAAAACGTTTCTGTATTATCAGCAATGGATTAGGAACTAAATTTTGATCTAGAAAAATTCGTTGCATTGTATTTGATATTTTTCTGCCACTTCCTCCAAGAATTAATAAGATAATTAGTGTCCAGGTGTTAAGTTGGCGATCTGGATAAAAATCCATCGCAGGCCGGACGTAACTCGGGGGCCGAGTTTTGCGGAACCCTGATTTAGATAATAACATTACTTCCAGTAGTTTTTAATACTATCCGGTGATCTTCTTGAATATTGTTTTCCACTCTCATATTTTAATGGAATGTCTGTTCAGGACGTAAGCGATCACGTCTCCTCACAAACTCCTATTTCTTTATTAATTCTTGGAGAAAATAGGGGTGGGGTTGGACTTCTCCACAGTTCAGAATACCATCCAACGTCTAAAACAGTGATTCCCAAACTTTTTTTTCTCTGGGCCGCTTTTTTGGAATGAATATTTGCTCACGCTTCACAAAATTTTATGTGATAAAAAGTACATTTAAAAATTATAAAAAACAGAAAGAGAGTTAAAGGGAAATAACCGCGGATTCACTGTCAGAACATTATTATTGATAACTCTCTCCTCCAATTTGCAGCCCTTAGTTACTATATTCTTAATACTTGATATAATGCAAAAATATCACAATGATAAAATCGGTCAACAATTATTTATAACGATTTATATTGGGACTCATGCGTGCAATTACAAGTCATCCATAATAATATTTTAAATTTTGAAATCATTTATTTTTGGCATATGAAAATTTTGGATACTGTTTCTAAATCTTTAATTGTGTATCAATCACTCCGCCTCACCTGCTATCCTCTTCCGCCGCACCTATGAGGCGGGCTGCTCCGTTTGGGAACCACTGGCCTAGAGAATCTAATCTACCTTACCAATTAATCATCTGGGTGTAGAACAGGTAGAATCACGCCTTTCTCAATTGCAGTAGCTCGAAAATAAACAGGCCAGGCTAGGCCGAAGTTTGAACTCGATTCACCGATTTCACATTCTGCGCTGATAACCGTTATATTAACCGCACACCAATCTCTGTTAATGATGGGCCACACGTTATCTATTAGATTAATATCTAGAGAGATTGGGGGCCATTTCGTTAATGTGGTATCTTTTAAATATGTTTAACAATGTGAACAATAGTCAGTTTTGTTCGGGCGTGAAGAAATAATGTCTTCAAAGATCCCAACGGTTTCTTTTTATTTTTAAGATAGCATGCATTAGTGAAAATCCTCAAATATGACTGTTGAGTATTTTCTGTGATTCTGTGTGGGTCTCCTCGATCGCATCAAAACCATTTCAACTGAAAATGTTACAGGAAGTCATATCGAGTGTACACGGGCTAGCCAGGGAATGGTTGTTCTATTTTTAGAAACCCAAAGCTGTTTAACAATGATTTTAGATATAGACGGACATCACTGAGACACAGCTTTACAGAATTGCTCGTAATTACTTTCAGTTGGTGCGCTAAGTAAATTCCATAATTTTTGAAGAGCACCACCTATATTTATATATATATATATATATATATGTGTGTGTGTGTGTGTGTGTGTGTGTGTGTGTGTGTGTGTGTTTAAAATTTTCTGTATTAATCGGAGAAGATTGGTCAGTATTGATATTTTGAACAAAGTTGGTTAGATTGAAGTTATAATATTTAGGTCATGATGTCGTTGTAGATAGTGTAGTGTGGCTTTTATTTTTACATTTGGATTTTTTATTGGTTTCACCTCATGCAAGGCAATAAAGCCACTAAGAAACAAGGGGTTACGGTGTGCAGAATAATTAAGAACAGAAACAATATTGTTATTGAGTGAGTTGAGGAAAGAGATAGGAGAACAGTAGATAGCGATTGACATTGCATTTAAATTTTTGCAGATTAAATTGGGAAGCATGGAGCCGGAATGGGGTTCCACAAGCAAGAAATGCGAGAATAGAATTAACGGTTACATCTAGTCAAGTCATCTGTAAATTGGTGAGGTTTCGACGCCAGTGTTAATACTGCGTATAAATTCAAAAAGTGTAGGTAACATAGCGAAGACCTTATCCGAACAATTACTATGGAAGTATTTATAGAAAAGACACAGAGAGGCAACTTTAAGGCGGTGGGAAATTGAATGAAGCTGACGTCAGTTCAGGATCAATAATATTGCTGATTGTTCTTTAGATTTCATCAATGAGCTCAAGGTAAATAGCAGGGGAACCGGGACATATGTGGCACCAATATTCTAAGCATGGACGAATGGTAGACTTATAGATACGTATGACAGATCATTGACAGAAAAATTGTCTTGCACGACACAGTGAATGAATTCTGATGTTTTGTTTAAGGAGTTTATTTTCTTATGTGAAGGTAATTATTGCCATTTTCTCTTCTAGGCAAAGGTTACGTCGTTTTAAGATGCTGTTTTTCTTATTTCTCGTGATATTTTTGGTGCGTGTTTAGTTTGCGTTTTTGAGTTTCCATGTATGCTTTGATAGAGTTGTACGGTTTACATATTTTCAGTACTTAAATTATGTTTTTGTAAGTAGCTTCACTATTTTCCAAAGACCTGTTATTCTACCATATTTTTTATGGTTTTCCTTTAGACCGTACTGTAGCTTCGGATATTATGTTATTTTGTAGTCACTTATCATTTAGTGAGCATTTGTTCTTTGTTCTGCGGTTACAGGAGAATATGTGGTGCACTGATGATATTTTGTTTTTATTTACGATTTGTAGGATGCATTCTGTGCAGTTATAGTTATTTTCAGATTATTTCATGCAGTTTACTTTATATTAACAACTATCTGTCGATGGGAATCTGATGAATATTTAACCTCTATTTATTTTTATATCTTATTACATGGTGGGTTCCTATTTCGGTTGGATTATTTGTTCGGTTATGTATAAATGTAAATTTTCTCGAAAGATCTCTGCCTTTTACCACTATATCATATTCGCTTTTTGCTTCAATGTTTGTTTTCGTTCACCGAGTTGTCGGTTGATCTGCAGCTGAGGATGAGTGTGATTTGTTTGATTATGCTTAGGAAATCTACATGGAAGACAGGTTGTCGTTTGGGTTTCTGTTCACTTGTTATATATACCTTTGATATTGTCTTGTGAAAAAACATTTCTGAAAGAATAAAAAACAGAACATAGAAAACCATTTTTCGAAACGCATATAAACACGTACGCACAAACATATGTGTTTATTACTTCAAACGTTGTTTTTAGTGGATGCACGTATTTGATAAGACGTTCCGTTTATTTTAAACAGCATTTATTTCGTTTACCGACCTGCATAATCGAGAAAACTTAAAAAAAGGTGCCCTCCGACAGGATTTGAACCTGGGTCCTCCTTTGTAGGAGAAACCACCATCTATCCGGCGTGCTTTTACCACTCGGCTACGAAGAGCGTAACAATCAAGCCAGGTTCATTTTGCATTTAAAGCGCGTTTAGATTTTTATCGGGAGCCCACATCTGCTCTATTTCTTATCCGAAATGTAAACAAAGCAATTTTTAAAGAATTAATGGATTTTATTCTTTTAATACGACATATTTTCAAAGACAGCAAAGGCAAAAAGCTGAATCTGTCTCAAACAATGTGATCAGCCTGGCGCGCTTTTGATCAGGTACCAGAAGATGTAGCACACGCCGAACAGAAACCGTCGTCATGCCAAGTTCATTGCGCAAAATATTCTCAACTCTCTCACGCTATATGCTAATAGCATTGGCTATAATTTACTGTCATTCATCGCTATGTAGTAAACATAATCAATGTTTTCCTCGGTGGTGCCAGTTTACAGGACCTTCAGAGCTTGAATCATCTTCAAGATACTCTCTTCTCCTTTTGAATTCAGTTGCCCACTTTTGCACTGTTGATAAGGCTGGAGCGTCATCCTCCTAATGTAGCAACCTTGTCAGCCTGAATATCCTTAGGTGTTAAACACTTTTTTCGGCAGTTACTTGATAACGCCACGATGCCAAATTTTGTTCATTTTCTAGAGAAGTCGCTACTAGTTACTTCTGAAGTTTTCTTTGAACAGTGAAATGCAAGATTTCACGCCTCTAGTACCACTCCTTCATTGCCAGACTATCAACTTTTCAGCCCACTCTTATATATATATATTTTTTTATTTTTTATTTTTTTTAAGCGTATCACCCCGAGCAAGGCCGGTGGCCACTATCACGCAAGGGGTTACAGAAGGGTTGGAGGAAGAGCAGATAGGAGTGGTAAAGGAAGGGATGTGGAGAAAGAGAAGGACGGAGGGCCGATCGAGGTGGGGAGGTTACGGGAGATATAGAGCGAGAGCAGATAGGAATGGAAGATGTCAGGAGGTGGATAGATCAAGGCAACTGGAGATGACGATTGACGCTACACTTAAACCGTTGGAGATTGTATTTGTCAGGGAAACAGTAACAGGGAAGGGGGTTCCATAGGCGAGATGTGCGAGACATGAAGCTATTGGAGTAGAAAAGACGTCTACACCTAACAGTTTCTACGGTGAAGGGGTGGGAACGGGATGCCAGCCTCGTAGGACGCTTGAATTCACGAGGCTTGGGGACAAGTGAGAGCAACTCCTCAGAGCAATTACCGTGGAAGTACTTGTAGAAAAGGCAGAGTGATGCAACATTCCGTCTGTGAGAGAGCGACTGCAGACGAGATGACAGATCAGGGCCAATATAATATGTGTGTGTGGGGGGGGTGCATGTGTGTTTGTGTGAGTGTGCGTGTTTCATTGAATAATGAAGACATATTGTGTGTAATTATCTTCATACTGATCCTTTCCAGTTGTCTAATTATTTTCTTGATGTTGAGATGAAATTTATCAAGGAAGGCCCCATAGTTTTTATTTTATTATTTTTTTAACCCCTGAACATTATCTTAGAATAGGTCGAAATTACTTTCGTTAAAAAAAACTAGGGACACAATATGTTTATATTATACAATGAAACATGTTTAAATGAAGATATACTGCCTATATATATATATATATATATATATATATATATATATATATATATATATATATATATATATGGATATAATAACTGAAAAAAAATTTTGGTTGTTTTTTTTGCGAAAGTATTTATTTATATGTTTTTATATATATATATTTAATATTTCAGACCACGTCGGTCCTTCCTCAGAAATTAATTGAATTATTGAGTAGTAATTCAATTAATTTCTGAGGAAGGACCGAGGTGGTCTGAAATATTAAATATATATATGTAAAAACATAGAAATAAATACTTTCGCAAAAAAAACAACCAAAATTTGTTTTCAGTTATTTTATTCATATATTACATATCAAGAAAGTATACGTGGCTTCTCATTATGCTATATATATATATATATATATATATATATATATATATAATATGATAAAAATACACTTTTAGAGTATACTAAATTTATGGGTAAAAGTACTCAATATCAGGGCTAAAGACTATGTAGATATAAAAGAGGACAGTGAGGTCAATGGCGAACGGTGACAGTCTGTTTCATGCTTGATTGCAATATTCAGGCAGAAAACCGACTATCGCCGCTCGTTGTTGGCCTCAGTAAATAATCACGACATTCTTCACGTACGCACATCCACACAAACGGGTACATTGAAGTACGCTCGCGAACGCAGACACGCACACATACAATACGAAAAAGACTTGCACCAATGAAAAGGGCATCTAAAAAAGAAAAACCGAGCAAAGTATAATCAGTCAATTGCTGATGACCCCTGACAAGTGGACGCACGGGTCCGTCTACGAAACTTTGGAGTCGGCTTGCTGAAGGTAAAAACGATCAGCTAAGTGACAAACCTTTTACTTGTATTAATTCTCTCTCTGTGTCTCTGTATATATATATATATATATATATATATATATATATATATATATATATATATATATATATATATATATATATATATGTGTGTGTGTGTGTGTGTGTGTGTGTGTGTGTGTGTGTGTGTGTGTGTGTGTGTGTAAGCACTTCCAGGAATTTGATACCATGAATTCTGTTGCCATTGTTGACTTTTTGATTATCTAAATATTTGTCTCTAGTTATTCGTGTCTTTGCTGAATGCATTCTGTTCTTTGTTATTCAAATTCTCCCTGATCCATAACAACCAACAGAGATCCTTGTTTGTCACACATGTCAAAGCCACTTTCTTTGTTTTAAATTCACACTAGATAAAAATAGTCTTTATCAATCTCTCACTATTCTTGGTGGGAGCGGCACAATAGGAGTGAACAGGGGAAAAATCAACTCTTTTCATCAGCTGAAGACGACTTTTTCTTTTTAGTTACACTGGGGCTGATCTTTAGACGCTTTCCTTACAAGATCTTCCACTGATATATATATATATATATATATATATATATATATATATATATATATATATATATATATATATATATATATATATAGTTATTGGTGTTTATTGTAAATTTCACATATCTAAAGTTTGTAAATAGTCGCAAGAAAGATATAACTTCAAACGAGAACAGAAATACTGTAAAATAATGAGTAATGCCAGCACCATAATGTTTAAAGTTGAACATTTTGTCGTGTCCATAAATAAATAAATAAAAATTAAATATAGGGTCAAAAATAATTATAATAAAACAATTATAACAATTATAATTATCATTAATTCATTCTAAACCAGTGAGAATCGACTCCACTTTTCTCCTCTGCACACACAAACACGTGATATTCTCGCTGCCAGTCAAGCCGCTCAAACGAACAGATCGTCAACATGTGCGTCAACGAAAATTTCGTCTCCTTTTCTTTTTTCCTTTTAAGGTCATAATAGTAACATTTATCCTTTAGCACTTGACAAAAATTCGACGTAAGAAAATCTCAGATACTCCTTGTATTTTTCCAACTAAATTATTGTTTGCAGGACAAGAAGTTTGGAACATTCGCAAATAATATTTGCGGATTCATGTGAGTCCGGATAAAAATGAGTAACACAAAACAATGAATTTAAAACAAACGGCAATTATATGCATGTATTGACAAAAGCATTGTATACACGACTGAAATGACAGGAAAAGACATTGAAAGTAACTAAAAGAATGTGCTTTCTTATGTGTGATAGACATGTGTATGTATGTGCGTGTGTGCGAGAGTTCCGTCAACAGAAGACAACGAACATGAATGTGCTTCAGCGGGGGACACTTTACCCACGTGCGACTACATCTGAAAGCAAGAAGAAAAAAGAATGATGATACAAATGTTTGATTTTATATGAACCTAAAAAACGTCGCTCTTACCAAGTGCTAATAAGCGATCCTTGATATTCTATAATATTCAGTAAGTTTTCCAGTCATTGATTTTGTTAAACTTTTCTATTTTTACGATTTTAACATAACTTGCGGCAGTTTTTATTGGTTTCCAGAGATCTTCTTTGCTTGAATATTCTTTTCCATTCGCATAGGCATCTCGCTTAATGGTGGATCACAAGTTTTCTTGTTGATGAATATCTGGAAAGTTTATTCCAGGAACCCATAAATATTTACTATATGTAATGTATACACACTCATATCAAAAGCGTTGATTCCTATATGATTTAATTATAACCGAACAGCATCCTAGTATCACGCAATACATACTGTCGAGGCCGCCATTAGCCGCTTCCTAGTAAAACGACCTTGACTTTCACAAACCCCTGATTTCACCGATTTAAGTTATGCAGCATGCAAAATACTGGACAACTGGCCAATATAGTTAAGTCCAAACCGTACCTAATAAGCATCGGATTAGGCAGCGCCTTTTTCAAACATCAAACAACAAGGGATTAATTAAATATCTACGGTTTCTACTCCCTCTAGCCAGGGAGTACTTGAACAAATCGTTCCACATATCATTAGCCCCTTTTTTTGTCCAAGTCCGAGCTGCCCGGCCTGGTGGCCTCGATACTTGCCTGGTGTAGGGATTCGTCCCTGCGCTGGTGGTATAATGGCTACGAGTAGCTTGGACCGGCTCCGGCCTGGACCAGCTCTGACAAGCTAAGACCAGCTATGACCAGCGCCCCGGGTGAAAACACTCGGGTCCCCACGTTAAAAACCGACCTTGTGTCACAACCTGACTCAGTGGGGGGTCAAGTAAATACCAGGATCAAAGTGTAGTTCGCTACCTTTGTGAGCTTCCGGTGCTTTGTCGAGAGAATACTCTTCGGCGTGATCCCGTTTCCGCGGTCGATCCACCCTGGAAGACGTATCTCCTCTCTGACTCCAGCTTCAAATGCTACCACTTCGGCACGATCCCGTCACCGCGGTTGATCTGCCCTGGAAGTCGTAACACCGCTCTGACTCGGCCCTGTTTAGGGACCCTGCCTTCGTCTACTGTTACACTTCGGCGCGATCCCGTTACGTCGTATCACAACTCTGACTCGGCCCTGTTTAGGGACTATCGCTTTCGTCAAGTGATACACATCTTCGCGGTGTATCACCTTTCTGACTTGGCCCTGTTTAGGGATTTCGTCCTAACCGATTCTACGTGCGATTTCGACCAACCAGCTTTTGTCAACTATTTGATCCGGCAGTCGACCTGCTATCGCCGCCGACCAAACCCTACACCCGTCTCAACCGAACCAACTTCCCGTGAAGGAAACCGGTCACATTTGGACCCGACACTGAATCCAATACATTTCTCAAGATTACACTCTTGTACACTTTGAACCAAATAAATTCAACGTTATTGTTTATCATACCTCCGCCTTTGTCCTCTCATTGTCTTGGCTGTTTTCTCACCTTTTTCTTTGCTTTCGGGGACGACATCCTTATCGGCCCCACAACAATACAAAATAATGGAATAATAATTTATTCAGTTATATTTGATATGGCGTTCATCAAATACGGGTTTGTATGATACCTTATTTTTAAAAAAATCTACATTGCACTTAATATGTTTGCAAAACATAATCTGACACGCCGAAAACAAATTATTATCAATATTTCTAAGAAGAAAAATCTTATAAGGTGAAACTCACACGATAGTTTGCTCATATAAATATAATAAATAAATGTATCTTGAAAATTCTAACAACATTAGTGGATTAATATCAATTTGATTATCAAAACGTTGACTTGTGTAAGAATATTTGACATAGTGTACATTAGAATGATATGGCGTGTATATGCTAAAGCAAACGGTTTGTACTGGTTGGGAGTTAAATCTGAATGAAAATGAATAAATACTTGTGGCAGTCATCACAAATCATACCAATATGAACAGACACTGGGTTATCGCCCTTTATCTATTAGAAATCAATAATTTTAACACATTTTAAAATATCGTAAAAATGCAACTATTAACACTGAATGACATAAAATACAATTTATAATAATTCTTTTGTTCATAAATTTTCGAATCAACCTTTATTGATCGTACAAATGTTGTAAATTTGCTGTTATAAAATAAGTGCAACACATTTTCAAAAGATGTCAAAACAAACGCTAATTGATGGGACAATATACTTCCATTATTACGCCAGTCTACGCTGAGAAAAAATAAATCTTTACCTTTTTTTTTTACAGTAAGGTTCACCTTGTCAAGGTCTCGACTTGACCCACTTCCCCAAATCTGATTGCTGTAAAATCGTATATCGCAGATAATAAGGGAGGTTATTTGTGGCCCCATCTCTTCATTTAATTAAACAGACATATGGACACATTTTTGAGATTTCTCCTTCAAGCTCCTTACATTTTGATAATTTTTTGAAGATCTTCAAAGATATATTACAATCTGCAGGGACTGCCATATCAATAAGAAAGCACATTCTGTTTTTGTAGTCTTTAATCACGATTAGCTTTGATTGTTCTGTCTGTGTGTCTATTGTCCCATAAAATCGTTTCGTTTCTGGGTCTGGGTGGTATTCATGCCAGTTTCTTACAGTTTCCTTCCCGTAAAAGTTGCAAATTTTCCAGTACTGATGTTGGCCCATCCTATCATACCGAATGTAATAATCATTGGGTGCTGAACACTGTGCAACCTGATACAAGATGGTCAATTGTTTCTGGATAATTATCACAGAACCTACATTTGGGACCAACACACTTTTTCAGTATGTATGCTTGGTAATTTTCTAGTTAGCAAGATTTGGTCCTGTGCAGTAAGAATAAAACCTTCGGTTTCAGCTTTTAACCCTGCACTACGTAACGATTGGTACGGGGTTTGTCTACATCAGCTGTTTGCTATTATTATTATTATTATTATAGAAGAACTGTATATTTTGTCGTTTATGTTAGCACTTAGATAATTTTTCGGAAACATATATGCAATGAAATTAGAAAGGCTTAACAAAGTAGAGGCAGATCGGTTTTCTACGACCATAAAAACACTTCTCCTCTTCCCTCTTTATTCCCCCATTTATTCTTTATTTGCTACTCTTGGATTTTCTTTTACGGTATTTTATCTTATCTCTCTCTACCGTTACACCTTCCCCCCTAATTACCTCATTAGTCTCCTCTATAATTTTTACACAACCTTCTCCAGTAAAATTGTACCAATGTCTTCTTGCTATCTATACTAAGTTTCCTCTGCACAAAATCTTAAAGTAGTCTGTTTATCCAGTAATAAGCTAATTTCACGCCGTTTCAGTAACTCAACAAATCAACAATTATGTCTGACAGACTTTCTAAAACTACAATTTCTAATGCTACACATATAAACTACCTTGCCATGCTTATAAGAATTATTAAGATATAAATGCAATGTATAACACCCTAGCCGGTTGCCCGAGACTTCCAACAACGTGCCTGTTCGCTGAGTGACTGCTTCAGTCCAGAGCTAACCCTATCCCACGTTGTGATTTAAGGTTGATCACAACTAGCAGCTAAGATCGAATCGTCGCAGGTATCTTCGTGTTGGGCTGGTTCAAGCAGGGCGATGACGTACAGGGAAAAAAATAACACTGAAATAAATTGAACAAAAGTAAAAAAAAAAATCTGTTTTGCTGTTGTTGGTAAGGTTCGGCACAGAACTGAAGTCGGAGGCTTTCGTCGACAGATAATCACGTGGGCCTCTCTCTCTCCGGTCTCGTCCCCGTCTCTTCTACCTAATTCGCTTCGCGCATTCGTATTTATGGACATAAGTCCAAACTGGCATGGGAGTGTGGCGAGGTAGGAGCATTTCGGTGAATTCCCTCCGGCTTAAGTCACCCTCTCTTTTATTATCCTCTCTCACCGACGTCTTCAGTGAACGTGGGTGGTTCCTCCATCCTCCCTGATGTCTTACCTGCGCCTACTACCACAACAATTTTCCGTCCTGGAAAACTGAATTACAAATTCAGTTGTTTACAAAATCTAGTTTTTTCTTTCTAGCCAACATTTGCAGCTGAGTGTCAATCAATATTGCCCCCTAAGTCTGGGTCACTCCCCCCATTGTTCAAACGGCTCGACATACACTTCAAGTCATTTATGTATGAATTAAATCCTCAATTCTTTCCACGGGTTTTTGGTATTAACCCTTCTCGTTTCAATTTCTCTCAGTACATAACGTTTTCTTATGTTTTAACTAAACTTTCTTCCGTTTTACGGAGGCAACAATAAATAGCATCACATATATATATCGAAATATTTCTTGTAAAGCAACCTATCCCCTCTCTATCCTGAATCCAACAAATTAAATTTGATTGGCTAGAAAAATCTCATAGACATCGACTTACACTATAAAACCCATGTCGCAATGACTCCAGCCAAAAACGAAAACTGTTCATTCTGCAGAACTAGTTTTGTCTGTCTTTCTTTCTCTCCTCGAGAGCAATTAACCTCTGTTTATACACCACAATATCCTCCACACCTTTTTGGAAGATTTAAGAAAACCATTTTTTAGAATAAAGAAAAATATTTTTTATATAATATAATCCCGACACCACAACGGAGGACGTCGATTTCTGGTGGAACATTGCAATTGTTGTTCCTGACTGTGAACCCAGAAACATCATTCTCTTCTTCCAAGCTTACAGTGTCATATTCGTCATCAAAATCAGTGTCAACCATCTTGAAATTTGGAATGTTTTCACGACGTTTACATGTCAAGTGTACAGGCCAGGTTTACCCAGCTTCTGAACAGTTATGGCTGACCTTTTTCTGTCAATAACAGTGTAGGGTTGAATAGAAAATGGTGTTGAAAATTTATTGTCTCTTTTTTTCCCATCAGAGCACATGGTCCCCTTGGTCTACAGTTTTGCTTTATTTTTTTTATTAAAGTATTGCCTTGATTTATACTTGCGTTTATCATCAACGTATTTTGGCTTTTTATGTTGATTTTTTAACAATCTCGGTAGTAATAGTAGGGATGTTATCTCGCAGATGTCGACCATAAAGTAGTTTAGCTGAAGACACCCGAGTAGACATGTGCGGCGTATTGCTGAAGCAGATTTGACTAGAATATTCTCCCGCACCGAAGAGATATTATTCACCGTACTAACAGCGCCTGGCATAGATAAGAGCCCCAATTGTGTGGCAGATTTCCTACTCAGGACGTTGCCACTATTACATGAACAGACAACAATAAAATCTCTAAAATTATACGCGTAGACCCTACAGAGACATTTGAAACAAAAGCGCCCTCTATTTGTAAGGGAAATATCAAGCCATACATAAATATTTTCTTTTCACATTTTTTTTAATTTAATATTTTTTTAAATATTCATACGTATTCCAATCAATTAGATCGATACCAGAACCAGAGTCAATCAGATCTGAAAGGGGATGACCGTCGTAGTAAATAACTGCATCAGATTTGTCATTGTCGTCTGAATCAGATAACGTTTGCTTTGCACTACTTAACACTTGAATCCTTTTAGATTATACTAAGCTTTAGTTTTGTGTGTCTTTTTGTGTGTCTATTTCTTTATAAAACACATCCGTTTAAAGTGGTTGATAAAATGTTTTCCTCTGGTTGTACGTCATTTTTCTAGTGCTTTCTCGGTCATTTTATTTTTGCTCCAAGTATTTATTTTTTTCTGTTGAGCTGGATTTCTTTTCTTATAGTTTATAAATTTCAATATTTTGTTATTCAATTTCTTTGGCCTGTTGTCCAACTTGTTCTGCCAATGTTTGCTCGTTGAACAACATGTGGCAATGTTCAATTGTAATTTCTTGTAATAATTGTCGTCTAAGACGGTTGGGACGAACATCTTTCAATAAATTGGTCTACTACTGCCTCATCTACACAGTGTTCATTAAACTTGCATGTACATGCCAGATTTTTCAAGACAGTAATGTAAGTCACTGCACTTTCTTCATATTTCTGCATTCTAGGTCGAAATTGGTGCCTTTTATACTTTAGGTTTCTTTTGGTTTCGAAATGTTCATTCAAAAGAGCCCGGATTTCCTCGTAAGTTTCATTTCCATCATCCAACGTGTTATAAATTTTCCTTAATTCAAACCCACCCTGATAAAGAAGAAACGACCTTTTTGATTCGTTTCTCTTATATCCATTTTGCTATGAAATACATTTCTATTGTTTCTATCCACCCCCCCACCAAACCATTTAGTGGTAGTGGTTGTGGAATCCAGATTCATTTGTGCAGGAGGTGGTACTTCAATATCTATCTATCTCTCTCTCTCTCATCAGATAACCTCCTTTTATACACCACAATAAGTACCTTTCCTACTGTTCCCCTACTGCCGCCTTGCAATGTGCTCGGTAAACGGAATATTCGTCTAAACTGCACCCTAAAAATAAACATTTTTCTTGTGTTCACATATGTGATAAGATAAAGAACAAATAAGTAACGTTTATCAATCTAACATGTTTCACTTTTATTGAAGCTTCATCAGAGAATGATATATAGGAAAAAAAGAAGAAAGAAATTCGTGTATTTTTACTTTTGTGTTGTTTGATTTTCATTGGTGAATTGGTAAAAAAAAAAAAAAAAACATGCAATGATAACAGCAAAAATTGCAATATGAATACTGGTAAAAAATAGTTGCTGAATACCCAGAAATTCATAGACAGATGTTTTCAAGAACACATGGCCCAGTGGATAAAGGCGTTAGTTAGATCCAGTGACAGGGCCCAAAGGCAGTAGAGAAGTTGGAGAGGGAAATTAACAGGAGCTAATTGACATCCATTAGAACTAGAACTGTGTACCCCAGCGAGCGAAATAAAGCGTTCAGTTCGACATTTCAACCACCTGAAGAAGGCCGGAGCGTACAACGACCGAAACGTTGTGATAAATATGGCAAAAAAAGATGAGGACAATCGTCCGAATAGTGTAAATAGTACACATAATACCTCATCTCAGAAATATAGACAGAGACCAAAATGGAAAAAGTTTACTTGTGACGCATTTCATCCTCAGGACTTCATCGGATCTAGGACAGGGCAAAAATCGCCGTCCCTGTGACCACTATCGACCGACACTCTTTGTGGGGATTACGCCCCACCTGCTCTGTCAGGTGGAGCTGTTTCAGGACTATAAAAGAATGGGAATAGCCCCCCCCCCCTCTCTCTCTCTCTCTCACTACGTTCTAGAATGCGGTAGGTAGAAGATTAGTTTAATCTTCCCTTCAACTTAGTCACCCGGCCGACTGCACACACGCTACGGATAAAGCCCATAATTATTATTTTTTTTTTTTTTTTTTTTCACTCTTTTCGGCTATTTGTATCCACACAAGTATATTTCTCTTCTTTTTTTTCTTTTTTTTAACTCGTTTTATTCGTTATATAAAACTAGTTAAAAATTATCTTCACGTATTGAAATGAATTCCTGAAAATGTTGAATTCAATTTCAACCCGTTCCATACAAACCATCAGACCCACAATCGTCGACATTCTTCAGTGCAATGAGAAAGAGGCTCCCATATGCCAGATCACACATATAATGACGTCATCTTTGTCAAGGACGGCAATGAGTGTAACAGCTTTTTGTTATTAGTTCTTGAGCACCAAAAAATACATCGGAATAAAGCCCCGAAACCATGACCTGTTTTGGGAAAAGTAACCACTAACAAATTGTTTGTCTTCTTAAAAACAAAGAGTTATACTGAACGGCCCCCCTCGTCTAGATCCTTTCTTACTAACGCAGGTGTCCCCCCAAGGCTCCATCTTTGGTCCTACTCTGTTTTTAATTTGCATTTAATAACCATCCTGGTGACATCAGCTCGCAACTTGGTATCTACGCTGATGACACAATTTACTTCTGCCTCGACAGCTAGGCTTATTAGTCCGACAAAGTCATAATTGCAGCCGATGTGCAAAATGACCTCAAGTTCGTCGTAACCTGCGGCAAAAGATGGTTTGTTAATTTTAACGCCTTCAAAACTAAACTGCTCTCCATTAATCATCTCAAAGACGACTCGCTGCCTTCCATCAACATGGCCGATGCTAACCTCCAGGAAAGAAACTCGTTGCGCCTTCTCAGGTTAATGTTCACAGATAACATAAAGTGGAAAGACTATATTGAATCCATTGCTAGGTCAACTGCTAAGAAAGTCGGTTCACTGTGTCGTACGAGATAATTTTTCTCTCCAGAATCTATCTTACATATCTATAATTCTACCATTCGCTCATTAGAATATTGCAGCCACATATAGCCCGGTGCCTCTGCTATTTACCTTGAGCTCCTTGATAAAATCTAAAGAAGAATCAGTAATATTATTGGTCCTGATTTGTCAACTCGGCTCCAGTCACTTTCTCATCACCGTAAGGTTGCTTCTCTGTGCCTTTTCTATAAATACTTTCATGGTAATTGTTCAGATGAGCTCTTTGCTATGGTACCTAGACTTTTAAAATTTAAGCACAGTACTAGACTGGTGTCAAGATCTCATCAATTTACAGTTGAGCTGGCTAGATGTAGCCATAAGTTCTGTGCTAACAGTTTCTTTTCTCGCACTTCTCGCGTGTGGAACTCCCTTCCGGCTCCATGCTTTCCAGCCAACTTTAATTTACAAAAATTTTAATGTAATATAATGTCAATTGCTATCTACTGTCCTCCTGATTTTCCTCTTCCCGCTCATTATTAATGTTTATATTCCTAATTCTTCCACACCCACTAAGCCCTTGTGTTTTAGTGGCTTTACTGTCTTGTATGTGGTGATGCAGATTAAAAATATATATATCACGTCAATGTGCATTGGTAATGGTAACTGTTGCCCAAGCCATAAAGTAGGAGGAGAACGTTAGCCATAACTGTCAGTACCTATCACTATCGAGGGTTGACAGCAGTAAAACGTGAACAAAGCGGATATGAAGATAGAGTGATATGACGTCATTCGATTAAGATGGGAAATCCGAAAATAGGGAGTGAACGATTATCTTACAAAGCAATCTGGGTCATAAATAAATAAAACTGAGAAATGTTGAAATAGTCTAGAATAAACAAACAAAAGAGAAAAATATGAAAGAGCGATACCGCAAATGAGCATTCTAGTAACAGTCCTGGGTCATTTCTGTTTTTTTTAATTCACCCCAAAATTAAAAGAATTTATATTTACTAAAATCGCGCTCACCGCAATAAACAAGCCATAAACAGATCTTTTTTTTCTGTTTTTTTTTTGTTTTTTTAATTGTAAAAAATTATTTGTAAATATCTGGAATATCATCCGTAGTTAGGAAATGCGAATAACTCACTGAGTTTTGGTAATTATTCATCCTAAGGATTGGAGTTGTTGCGAGGCAAGCTAAGCAAATTTTTATTTAAAATTTATAATTTCTTGGAGTGAATTAGCAACTTCATATTATTTGGGGTGAATTAACAGAAAAGATCCACAATCCTGATTATTATTACCTGTCCTTTATGTTATGATGTTAAAGATTCGGCGGATTCATTCTACAGCCTTCTTCCGGTATGGAATTCAGACCGAAGAGAATAGGATCAGCTGATCGATTTGTCCCTATTTCTTTACCATTTTACTTTTCTGAGAGAAAAAAAATTCTTTTGTAATTCAAAAACTCAGATAAAAAACGCCGAGGTAAAAACGAAGTAACAAAAAGAACGAATTTACTTGTCAGAATAACAATGTCTTCAAATAAAATATTTATGACAAAATAGTTTTATTTGAAATCCATTATGCTTTGGGAAAGCTGGCAGATATTTTCGAAATTAAATTATCAACTGTTCTCATAAAATAGAGAATTATGCTGAAAAGTATATTGTCTGAAAATTTAAATACTAAACCGAAACGGGATAAATCTCATGCAGTGACAATAAACCTTTGTGTATTTACTGAGATTAACAAAATAACTATGACCAGTTTGTTAACATTCTTTAGGTAAAGGCCAAATAATTGCTGACTCTCAATGGGTTTTTTTTTGTCCGCACTCATCATGGCGTCCTGACCTTACAGAATTCGTGCAAAGGTGAAGTGCTGCTTGATCAAAACCAAATTCATTGTCCTAGGGTAATAACCAACTCGAGTTGCTGTAGATTGTGTGTAACAGAAAATGTTGATAGCCATAGAAAATATTTGCTTCCTTTGTTGATTGTTATTGCTTGTGGCTTCATGGAAATCAAAAGATGTAAAAGATAGAAAATGAATATATTTTCGCTGATTAAGTAGTACATCAATTCACGTTTCCTTACAGTAAAAATATATTAATCCAATATTTATTTGTGTGAATTGAAGAAGCCTGGTACAAACGTTCGATTATAAACTAAAATCATCACTACTACTACTTAACCAAAATTGTAACTTCTGCGCCGCCATGTCTACAATTCATTTACAACGGATGGTTTTGTGTTGTGCGCCTGAATAAATAAAGTTTTTTCCTCATATATTTTCCAAAATCCACATAATGGAAGAATTTTTTCAAAAATCAGGGAGGAAGGAACGAAAAAAAGAGGAGAAAAAAGAAAATGATAACGTCTACTTCAATGAAAGAAAAAACTTACTTTCTCGGTAAAATGAATGCGTTTTTTTATCCGAAATGAAAGAAAAAGGGACTTAAATATTTACCAAAAAATCAAGTAATTATCAAATTTAAACGAAATTTTCACCATTTATTCATTAATAAATAAATTGTATACTGGTAGTGGTATGTACCTCCACAGAAACGCGATACCTAAAGTTTAAAATGATTTTTTCTTTTTAATGAAAAAATCTTTCTTGAAGCTTTTAGTTTTAATTTGAAGCTTATAGACTTAATTTAATATTTCCAATACGCAAAATACATTTTCTGTATTTCAAAACTAATTTGACTGGAAGGAGTTATCGTTTTGAAATCGCTAAAATTGCTATTTTTAGCTGTCATCACGGTGTAATTATCATTATTAAAAAAATTTCAAATTAAAGTTTAAAATATCGCAGAAATGCATTTTTAACACGGCGGTAGCTCTTTATTTAAGGTGTTACAGACGGGATTTTATCTCATTTTTATACATTGGATATATGTGTAAAAATTACCTGAGGAATATAACATGAGCGCCTTTTTATGTAATTTTTAACAAACCAGTAATCTTAAAAATTTAGGAAAATATTCTCCGTGTAATGTTTTATTGAATGTTAGATGCTTAGGCTTTAAATTTACTATAGTTATCGCTCTCATTTTGTGATAATGTTGTGTATGGACGTCCGTATTTACAATAATTGACACGCTTTTACGCATACAAACAAAATTCAAATTTCTTTTTTAAAATATTGGAGTCAATAAATTGTAATAAGCTTTGCCATTTGTGATTAGTAAATATAGTTTTTATTTAATAACAATATCACCTAACAGGGAGAAATTAAGACAGAATTTTAAAAGATTTCAAACATTAGTAATTATTATAATTAAATTTTTTTTTTAAATGAAAACAATTCTTGTAAACATTGATTATTCATCAAAAAATCTTTTAGCTAAGACAGTAGTGTTCATGAAATACTTTATTCATAAAAGCAATTAAAAGCTTTTTCTAATTAAATAATATCTTAGTTTAATTGCATTTTTTTACTTTTTGATTCAGAGCAGATTTTGGGCGTCCTGTTTTACAAAAATAAATTTGAGGCAATTTTTCATCATGGCATACTAATTTTTAGCAAATCAGTGGAGGTACTTATTATTATTATTATAAAACTTTGTTAAATTATTTTGTGAGAGTCAGTTTCACTCGCTCTTTTCAATATCTTCTGTACTTTTTAATTTGGGGTGTTCACAAATTTTATTTTAGAGTTATATATAGAGCAATAAAAAAATTATAAAATATCAAGTTTGAATAAACTGAAAATTTGAGTGGCACTTTTCCAAAAATAATTAAAAATCAAAAAGTAATTTTTGCTGAGATTTGCATAATTGAATAAAACACATTATTTTCTTTCAGATTAAACAGGAAAAAAATTATAAAATAATTTTTTCAAATAATTATTTGAAATTCATATCATTGCTGATTTTTTATTAAATAAAAACATGTTTGAAGAATCTAAAAATGTAAAATTTAATGCCATTTTTAATATGAACATTTTTTAAAGAATTTTTTAATTTTTCATTTTTATAACTGCTGATTATTTGCGTACAAAAATTAAAAAAGGAAACATTCTGTGACTGCAATCAATTCAATAAGTCTATCAATTTTTCCTCCCTTTTTTATCACTTTCTTTAATTTAATAACTTTTAAAATAAGGATAATTGAATAAAAAAACTTTATTGGGTGCAATTAAATATTTGATGACATCAATTAAAATAATCAAAAAATTAAAGCAATTAATTAAATTCAAAAGTATCATTTAACTAATTTATTTTTATACTTTTAACGTAGTATAAAAAATAAAATTAATTCTGCTAAGTTTCATAAAAGGATATTGAATAAAAAATTATATTCTCAAACTATTCGTTATATAAGCTTAAAGATAATTTATTTTTAAGCACAAATACTTATTTCTAGATCCTTTTGATCGTTCATAGTTTTTTACATTTTACATACACATTTAGATAACAGTAGAAAACTAGGCATTGTATGACCTTGACTACAGCTTAATGATACATGAAAAAATATGAAACAAAAAGTAAGCATTATCTTTGCAAAATCCTGGTTATCCTTAAACTTACTAATTTACTATGAAAGAAATCTCTAAGCCAAATGTTGGATTTTAAAGAGAATTTTTAGATTTGTTTTCTTTTTCATCTATGACGGAGGTTTAATTTTTTGATGAATCAATGAGTGAATGGGCCAATGTTTTAAAAATGTCTAAAAACTTTATTTGCATACGTAAATTATTTTTTCTTTTTTTACAGATTATCTTTTAAATAAAACCAAAATTTAACTTTGAAAACATTTAAATTATTTTTTTAATCAGTTCATCACAAGCAAGGTGATAATGCCACTAAGATGCAAGGGATTACTAAGAGTGAAAAATAATGGGATGACTTTAGTGAGGAGAAAAGAGAATATAAGAGCACAATTTGAGAAGACAAAAACGGCAATTGATGTTGCGTTTAAATTTTTGAAGATCGTAGGTGGTGGCAGGGAAGCAAGAAATCGAAAGAGAGTTCCAAAGACAAGTAGCGTGAGTAAAGAAATTATTAGAATAGAACTTGTGGTTACATTGAGCCATTTCAACAGTGAAACAAATGAGTCCCAGTTGTCAATCTAGCAGTCTGCTTAAATTCATGAAGTCTAAATAGAAAAGACGAAAGTCCATCAGAACAATTACCATGAAAGCATTTATAGACAATACTCATAGAAGCTAGGGTGGGAAAGTGAGTGAATCCTACATACCAGATCATGACCAATAACATTGCAGATTGTTCTTTATATTTTATCAAAAATGTTTAAATAGATAGCAGAATGCTATGTATTTAGAGATTAGCAGCAATATTCAATGCATGGGCAAATGGTAGACTTGTATATCTTTAAGATAGATTCTGACAAGCAATTCTATGACACTTGTACCTCTGCATCTAACCAACCACTCAGTGAATACCCCTTATTCTGCTCGTCACATACTGCCTATCCACAAACTGTCACCAACACTGTCAGGTATCAAAAAGGTCTCTCACTGCTCTTCTGTCTGACAGTTGGCAATGTATTTAAAAACACGTTTATTGAGCTGAATAGGTTGTCATCAGTGCAGTTGTCACCACTTCCTTGACTCAGTAGCTTTTTACATTGTTCCATTTAAACACATCAGTAGTATATCAGCTCAGATTTCATTTCTTTAACAAGTGCTAGCAATATGCTGTCCCCAACTCTTTCTTTTGAATACTCATGCCTGCCCCTTTTCCTCTTTTGATTCCTCACCCCACCTGCAGTGCGTTGCCTTTCCTGCTCCCAGTCCCAAAGAGGCCACTTTGGTCCTCATTCACAGGTCATACTCTAGCCACTTAATCTCTCACACCAGTGTTTTCAATGTTAGACAACAGCTGCAACCCACAAAAATGTGATCAGTAGAACTACTTACAAATGCAACCTTGACTATCCTGACTAACCCCTCTGCTGTAAATCTTGATAACTCTGCCAAATTTTGAATCTCATTTGCATAAACATCCATCAGCTCCCAAATCCAGTCCACTGTCCCCAGCTTGCCGCTTACCACAAATGCTCCCTCCATGAAGGATTCCTTTAACGAGGCTTCAATTTCCTCTGCATCTGATTGCCCTTGCTATTTTTTGTGTCCCCTATAAAACATAATGACATAAAGCTAGCAATCTCAAGAATCTCTTGCAGCTTCATCCCTACCCTCACCACCTCTTTTTTTTTTTTCTTTTTTAACTCCCACAACTTATCATGATCCATATTTCATCATTAACCACCTTTATAATTTTGTTATTTATTCTAATCAACATGGCAGCACTTTTTTGCGAAATCAGCTTTTGGTTTTAAACTGTGAAAATAAAACTAATTCTTTCTAACAAGTCTTGCAAGCATCCACAAACAGAAGTGAATAAAAACAATTGACTTAATCTAAGTTGGGATAAAGAAACTCTAATGCACAAAAATACACTAACCTGAGTCAACAGAAGGCAAGACAATGAGAAGCAAAATTACACTCATTCCTCCACAATCTATCCTATCTGACCCCCATTTCTTTCACCCAACTTCTCCACATGTGTCACCCTCACCAATTGTAGTTCAATGATTATTTATCTGCAGAAATAATCTCCAATTAGCTATAAATAAGTTATTAGAATAAAAAGGTTAAAAACAAATAGAGAGATGTGTCTTATCAGATATGAAAGATGACAAATAAATATTAATATATATCATAAAAAAATGATTTGGCATAGCAAAAAATTTCTATAAAAGACACCAGAAAGAATGAAAATAGAAAGTGCCAAGGTCAGAGATAAAGAGTCAAATATGATAAGCAACAAATTCTATTGAGGAAACCAAACGACCATTTTATAGAAAACAGAAATAGAAATCCTGGAACTGTGTAGCATAAATATACAAAACAAATAATAAATAAACAAATAATGAATAAACGGGAGGAAATGGAACAAAGTGATTATTCCACACTATTTACTGTCAACTTAAAATTATAGTACCAGAAACCATCTGGAAAAATATTTAATATACACAGTTTTATATACGTGATGAAGTAAGGGAGAAGTTTCCACGGCCCTAGTATGGCTCAGGGTTGGTTGTTTTGTTACACATGTCTGGTTTTTATTCATGCATCAATTTTTACATGATAACTATAACAATTCTCATCTATAATAACAAAAAAGTGACCATATATAGCTATAGTGTGCAGTGCCTCTTTGACTAGCTTTATGGTATCACTCCATCAATGCAATCTGCAACCAATTTGTGCTGAAAGATCCACAGAAAGGGATGATGATGGGGTCATCACTTTAAACAATTGTTTTGGGGATCAATCAAAGGGATGTTAACGTTCTTGCTTAAAACGTTGCCTTACTGGTCCAGTTCGGTCCAGTTTGCCCATGGTGTTGGCAACTTTAGAAATAAATAAACTGGAGAGATAATAATTGGTAACACGTGTAAAGTGTTTCATTGCAACAGGATTACAAAATGTTTCTTCTTTGGCCTATCAAACGCTGCCTAATGAATTGCCAGCAGAAAATTAACATAAAAAAATGAATAATAAAGATTAGTAGTAATAGCATAAGTGATGGTAATGAAACCTTCCAATTTGGGCTTCATTCATGGTCCTCAAAAATTTTGTTATCAAAACAATTCTTTGAACTTTGAGTCAGGTTGATTTCCAGTAACATCTGTCAGCTTGTCAAGCCTTTTCAACTGCAAAGTCATCTTATGTTTGTACTCGATATTTTCTTCTTATCCTCAAAAGTAATAAAATTCTTAATATTTATTAAAAAAAATTTTTCTCTCCATAGAAAAATAATTTTCCTTCTTAGAACAATCTCCAACATTACACTTGTACATTAGCCATAGCATCAATTCTATTGATAGACTATCCCATTGGTTTTTGATGTATGAGTGTGCAACACCTAATCAGTTCCAAGTGTTTATGCAGACATGACATTTGAGTTCTGACATTGATTTGCCGACAAAGTCAGAAGCGATGAAAAAGGAGGGGTTTGATGATGATGACAATACTTCTTGTTGTTGCTTCCTTCAGGCATTAAAGACAGCCTGTTTCAAAGCCATTGAAACAATTAGCTATCCACTCTTTACAAACTAAAGCCACCTGCTCAAAGGTTTTATAGCGAAAGCTGACAACTACAAGATTACAAACCTGAGCAATGGCCTGCTTACATCTCTCAATTGTACAAGAGGACGTTCGGTATCCCCCATCATTCATTCTGATGACATGGCCAGTCCACTTCAGTTGCAATTGCTTTGAGAAAAATCTTAATTCCTCTATTAATATTTTGTCTTTAAGAATGTTTTACACACAGTGTGTGTGTGTGTAAAAAAAAGAAAAAGAAAAACTGGTGTTAAAAATAATTTTTACTAAAAAAAATTTGCATTAAAATAATGCAATAATACAATTTGTAGTTTAAAAAGGTTAAAACAAAAAATGCATTTCAACAAAAAAAATTGATACTTTTACTAATATTTAACAAACACATATAACAACCATGTCTCTCCAACATTATATTACTTCTAGATACAAATATTTCATCCATAAAAAAAAAAAATCATTTATGGCAAAAACATTTGGATATTTATATAAAATTTTCAAAGCTATTTTCTTTCTTAAACTTTATTTAAAGTGTAACGGAGTTGTTAAGTGGAATTGGCAAACCAAGTTAAAGTTCCGGCCTTATCTGTTAGGTTAACTCTGCACTAATCATTTTTCATATTCTCACAAATGTTTTTTTTAAATACTTAAAATACATTAACTTCAACTGCTTTAAAAATGCATGGTCATGAAGTAGTAAAATGTTTGTAACAAGGGACGTAATTCATAATAAAATACTGAATTTTTATATTAAAATTGGCTGTCTTTTTTATAACGTGTGTGTGTGTGTGTGTTATTTTTTTAAAAATATATTTCTTTTGTCAGAAATGAAACAATATTCAGAATCGTTCTAAAATGACGCATGATTGTAAAAATAAAAGACCCAAGGGAAACAACTCTTTAGCACAAAATGATCTCGTTTTAAGAGTAATTAAAATAAAAAATTTAAAACTTGAAAAAGTAAAAATGGCTATCTAATCTTGTAATCTTTATATTAAAAAGAAGGTGGTTTAAAATAAAATAAAATGGGAAGATAGAAATCATTTTAAACAGCAATTCATGAAATGAATGAAAGTCATGAGAGAAAATGAACGAATTATGAAAGTAACAGCAACTGGTGAAATGTAGCAACTTCAGCAGAATGAAAGAAAAAATGCAAATTGAAATCTCGAGATGTAACAACGTTCAAGATGAAATTAGATTGGGGGTGGCTACTATTCTGTTCATATGATTTGAAAAAATTATTTGCATCTGTCAATTCACATTACTGGTACCTTTAGAAAAACAAAATGTGATTTTAATAGCATTACCAGTTATCTTAAACTTGTTTATATTATACAAAAGCAAACTACCTAGTGTACCTACACTAGCCAGAATCAAAAAAGGATTAGCGTATGACATTGAAGCTGCTTTTTTTAGCTTAAATATGCTTTATGATAAAGTGGCTACATTCATGAAGGACAAGATAAAGACAAAGTATTTTTACTTGATGAAGGCTTAGTTATCGAATCTACATATAGAGTGTACTAAATATATACATTTGTACAAATTGATTGAAAATATTTTGAATTTTTTTATACAGGAAATTTTTTTCTCCTTTAGAATTTCTTTTGATTTACTTGACAAAACCTGTATCTATTAATTTTCTACTTGACTGAAAATTACTGTTTGCAAGTATGAAAACATTTTTTTTTTTTCAATTAACGTACACCTAAATTATATAATTATCATATGCCTGATAAAAAATAATTTTTTCCATTTTTGTTCACTTATCCAACATTATTCAGACAATCGAATCATTTCTTTAAATTTCTACTGTTAAGACAACATTTTGACCTTCCATTTTTCAACTGTCATGGAAAAACGGAAACTTCTTTAGTCCAGAAAAGTAAAAAGATTTCCTTTAATTTTTCTCACCTGATGAGAATCAAAGAATCAATCAGTCGAAATGTGTCAATAACAAATATAGAAAGAGATTAAATTGGCCAAAGTTGGGTAAGTTAATAATGTTTCTTAAAGTTATAGATAATACTTCATTATTTCTTACACTTGTAGTTCAACAATGGTAATAATAAAGATAACAATTATCATTAGGAATAAAAGTTTTCAAAAGCCCTCCAGGATATGCTCATCACAGTGGGATTGGCACCTGAAGGAGTTGATTGCAAACTAAAATGTTTGGTTACAAAAGTAAACCAAAAAGAGTTATTGGGGAGCATAGAAAAAGATGAATGTGTTGTGTACATTCACTCATATTCTAACATACAAGAGAAACATAAGTATCACAGTTATTTAATCATTATCGAATGCAAGGCTTATAAGAATTCATACATGGGTTCATGTACAATAGAGAGGCACATTAGTCTAAAAGATGCAGAAGCAAATAGCAAATTCATTAGAAAGCTGATGAAATATAAAAGTTTGCATATTTAAAAGACATATTAGCATCACCATTTGGCAATTTCTTTCACCGGTAATAATCAGTACTTTAGTTTGATTTTCAGAAGCGTCTTTGACAGTTTATGTGTAATGCATATGCACCATATAAAATGTATATTGACATATACCATACACTGACATATACCATACACTGACATATACCATACACTTATATACATTATTGCAAGAAGCAGCTTAAAGTTCAGCAATTCTATTAAGCCTATTTTAATAACTAAAAGGATAGAAAACAAATATAATTGCAATAAGAAAAACGGCCTTGTTAATCAAAATATTGCACTGTGTCGTCACATAAGTAATAATATCAACTTCCTTCTTTTCAGATGAATCAGTAAAAGCTCTTGTTTAAAAGGATCAGGTTGCAGGAGCTTTAAAATGGAATTTCATTGTGGAAATTGATTCAAGAAATCTGTTATTTCTTTAGGCATATTTTGTCAAGTGTAGCTTCATTTCAGTAAATATTGTATTTGTTTCACTGTGGATTTTTACTTGTAATCTCAGTTTAGTACATTCACATAATAGACACTTCCTATGCTTTAGTCCAGCACATGATCACAATTATCACTTAGTGAGGACCAAATTCACTATAACAAGTCTGCTAACCAATGCACTGCAACAGGCACTTTTGATTACCTATAAGGAGTTTTTTTCTAAATAATTTTCAAACTTCAATCTATGATAACAAGAACATCATTTAATAAAGAGATTAAAAAATAAAAATTCTACAAAGAATTGTCATTGTCCTAAATATCAATAATCCAAATAAGCAAAAAGAAATGATTAAAAAGACGAAAAGGGGTAATGAAATGTACATTAACCTTTTTAAAAAATTCCGCTGAAGAAAAAAAAGGAAATTACTCGGATGTGGTCATGTAATCAAAATATGTTTTGCATTTTTTTTTTAAACGACGTTTCTGCTTTTTGAGTAAAATAAAATAAGTTTTAAAAAAATGGAAGGTTCTGTGGCAAAGTTTAAGATCTTTTCAACCTGAAAATAAAATTTCATTTTTACATAAATTATGCTCAATATTTTGGATGAGAAATATCATTCTAAAACTTCAATCACAAATCTAATAATTCTTCCATTAAATAGTATCTCAAAATTCTTGAAATAGGTCTGCCACTAGCAGTTGAGTTTTGTCGTCTGAATTTAAGCTATGTTTCTACATTATCAAGCTGTAGTCGTGAAAAATCATCTTTTAAAGTAAGAAGAGCTGGTATTGTGATACAGTCTGAAACCAACATCACCCAATTCATCCAAGATGTACCTGAGAAGAAAAGAGAAGAAAATTAATACAATTATTATATATTACAATAGATATCACATTGATATGTCTTTTTTATAATTTATTATTAACTGCAGTTTATGTAAAATACAAACCTTGTATAAATATCAAAATATTGCACTAGTCATGTATAATGAAGAATTTGATTTGATTAAATTACACAAAGAGATCAACTGAAAAATGAATCAAGTGTCAGCAGGGTTATGTGCCAAAACAGTTCAAAGGAGTCAGTTATTGACTATTCCTGATAGAATGCTAGGTGCCATCATATCTAGAAAGTAAATAGTATTTAAAGAGGGAGAATTACCAGTGGCCAGAAAAGCTCAGAAAGTAAAATTTGTCAACTGATTCTTGCTTTAGCTGAACATCAGATTTCATGTGAAAAGCACTATTTCTTTTTATTTATTCGGAAATTTGTTGAGTGTAAGACAATTTTTTATCCTGTCAACATTATTTCGATATTTGTTTTACTACTACTACTATTATTACTACTACTACTAGCACTCATAAGAAGAAAAGAAAAGAAAAACATCAAAGTCAGTTGTTGGACATAAGGCATCAGCCATGTTTGCCATTTTTATCTCCTAGGCATGACTGCTATGTTTGGAATCTATGTTGCCCATTTCTAATGTGATAGAATAGGATATTCCTAACCACTCACAGAATGAAACCATTAAACCAAATTCAAATTATCGCCTCAACCACTAATGCCAATATTCTCTTTTTTAATAGATTAAACTCTATGCCATCTCTAAATAACATTTGGCACAAGAAAAAAAAATCTTAAACAAAAAGAGTAAATCAGTAATTTTGAATAAATATATTGACTCACATTTGTAATATTTATTTCATAAAAGTGAAAAACAACCTGTGTACATTTACACCCCCTTATATGCAAACATTGCAGGAAAAGTTTACAAAATGGTGCAATAAGCAAAAGCAATTTAGAAGGTAATTATTTAAGGTTAAAAGGCTATTGCATGAATTACATGAGAAAAGAGAAAACTACTTACTAATGTTAGGAATCATGAGAATTCCAAGGAAGAGAAGGGTGGCAATATTGCTGGCCATAGTAAGAATACCATTTGTGATGCCTTCTGCAACTGGGAATGCAACTTCACATGACAATTCAAATAGCAATGGAATCCCAGACATTAACAGTGTTAAGCTTATCACAACAGAAGCATAAACCGATACTGGAAAAAAAAAAAAAATTTGTAATCAAAATTAAAATAGAAAATTTTTATTTGACAGATATTTTTTCTGATTAAAAGAAAACCATTTTCTGTCTTTACCATTTCTTTATAGGATTAAAGATTTTTTAGAATTTGAAGAAAACTGATCAATTTACAAGTATAGCATTTATTCTTATATTCTCTACAAAATATGTAGCAAATATGCTTGACAAGTTGGTTGGTTGATTGATTGTATTTAATGGCATATCAACCTCTATGGTTATTTAATGTCAAAATCAAAAAATTTTGTTTGTAATTTTATGCTTTCAGGGTAAATGCATGTTTTTTGGATCATAAAATGTATTGTTGGTACTTTTACTATAAAAACGTATATTTATATTTTTTTAACATTGTATTGATTGTCATTTTGCTATAAAATTGTATTGTTGGTCTTTTTATTATAAAAATGTACTGTTGATTTTTGTTTGGTGGGGGGGAGTCACTATTTGCCCCTAGCTGGGACCCTAACAGGTGCTACCACCCTGGGTCAGGGCAGACCTGAGAATAACAACAGTTAAGAGGTGGTTCCACACTCCTCAAAATCTCTAATCTCCCGATTTCTGCCAGGTGTAATTTAATGTCATGCACAGAATGAGCTTGACAAGTCATTTCTGTTAGATAATAATCAAAGTGACAATGAACTTACCTAAATCTACGTGAAGAAATTCCATGAATATTAACTGGAACCAAATCAGACTGAAGACAGAAAGTGAATTCAATACTAAAATGAATTTTCGCATGTGATGAGCAAGAACATCAGTCAACCTGAAAGAAAAGGAAAAGAGAAGAAAATGAAAATGAAAAACTTTCATTTTTCACTTTATGTAAAAACCTGAACAACTTGGGAAGTAAAAGGAAAAACCAATCCACAATTTACAAAAAGTGACAATTACTTATTTGGACATAGACACATTTTATGACCTCTCAAGTCCCACAAAAATCTACTTTGTTTTAAGGAGCTTATAAATTTAAAATTTTCTTTATAAAACCAAAATGAGAGAAAAGTACAAAAAGTCCAGAACGACATTAAAAACGGATTTAGAAATTAAATCCAAAATCATAAACATATTTTAAATGAACTGAATGGCATTAACATATAAACATCTAGGTTTTTTTTTATTTTTACATCTGGATCAGGCCAGATTAAGACTCATAGGGGCCCTAAGCACTTAAAAGATTATGGTGCCCCTATACATCTGTCAGTTAAGTATGTTAGCATGGAGTCTTGATGAGTAATTCCCCCCCCCCCCAAGAAAAAAAGTGGGGATGACATCAGTCAAAAACGTACATCACAGAAACACTAAATACAGAAGGAACAGAAGGCGCACACGGCCATCGATAGAGGCTGATTATCAGTTCCAACCCAGAATACCACCAATGCCCTGGGAACCCAGCCAGTAAAAACCAACTGCAGCTGAGTAGCTACTGTCAAATGAGCTACAACCAGATTCTAAGAGAAATGTGACCAGAAATGGTTGCGTAATCAGCAAACCACAGCACATTAGGGGGAACCACATAAGCATCTGGTCAGAATAATACCAAATGAACATAAGGCTAGTCTACCATTGTGATGGTTCACAAAAATTTAAAGTTAATTTGTATTACTAACCTATTCAAGAGAGATGTGTTGTATTGAGTAAATATAATCCTAATTATCCCCCTTAGCTCATTCCCTTATTTAACAATCAGAACGTCAATAAAGATTTGCTGCAGGTCAGTTGTCTCCCCACCCTTCATAATGGCGTCCTGTTGATTCAAATGTTAATCGTGTTTTCAACTTATTTCTTTAGATGTGTACAGCAACATCATATCATGGGAATTTCTGTGGTGCCCCCCTTCCCTTGATGCCCAAAGCACGTTCTTATTTTGCTTAATGGTTAATCCAGGCCTTGGGCTGCCAAGTAATTTACATTTTGATTTTTTTCCAACTTACAGTTATTCTAGATACCCTGCTTATTTCATTTTCCACGTTTTCCAACTCACCCATTTATTCTAACCTCCTCTTCCTCCTTTTTGTTCTGAAAACAAATTAATTTTGAAAGATTTTCAACCTACTCTTCTTTTTCAAACTTAAGAGTAAGTAGTTTTAGCAAGCATTTTGGAAGGTATATTAGAAATTTGTATAGCAGAAGTGAGATTTCACAAGAATAAGTTCCTTCAATTGGTCTCTTTGACTATTGAGAACAAGAGAACAAAAAAAACTCCAGAACAATAGATATTTTCATGCATTTTTTTCTAAAACTGACACTTATCTTTTCATTTAAATAAAATGGAATTACAGACTTCATCATCCCACATCTTTATAATATCATTATTAAACATTTTCTATTTCGAAATTACAGACAGATTTACTTAGGATTTCTACAATTAATTATTCATGGATGCCTTTAATAAATGTTTAAATTGTTATTCTCATTATTTACTTATAGTATTAGTTCTATACTTAAATAAAAGTCTATTCATTTTTAAGCTTAAGTTATTAAAACAATATGTTCAATCACACAAGTTAATCAAATCAGAGTAGAGAGAAGAGTCAATACTCATCATAGATTTAAATCAATCTGAATTTTTTTTAAATTATTAAACAAAGAAAATCAAGAACACCCAAAAAAAAGAGAGTTTACTTCAATTTGGAGATTATATAAAATAATTTTAAAATTTAAAGTGGGTTCTTTCAAGAATTTAGATTAGAAATTAATAAAGTGATAAATTATTTTGTAATACAAGATTTTATTTGTATATATTTAAACAATAAAAAAAAATTTGCCAAATGATAAAAATAATATCATAATTAAATTTTTATTTTCTAATAATGTTTTTCTTACCGTAACCTTTAATAGAAAAATCACTACTCACATTATTATTTACTGTTTGCTTTTTACTTATATGGCAATCATTTGTATTTTCTATGTAAGTGCCATTATTTATTAATAGTTTTATTTTTTATATAAATATTTTAATGTCAACTTCTTAAAATAAAGCTGTAGCCTATGAAGAGGTGCAGAAAATCTTTTGATACAATCCACTTCCAAGAATCTGTATTTTAATAACCAAAATTCAGAATAGTGATTTTGAAAAGTGAATCAGACTGAGAATTTGCAGCAAGCCTTATACAAATAAGGTAGTTCTATTGGTTCAGATGAAAAAAAACACACATATTTTGAACATTAATATGATGAAAGTGCCATAAAAAAGTTAACAATTTTGGTTCTAAATTTCCATTAAACGAAATATAACATCTTGAAAAATAACAAATATTTTATAGCTAGAATTTTGAGAGGATAAAACATTTTGGATCCAGCCATTTTGGATGGTAATGTCTGAGTTTTTTCTTTAGTAATTCTGATTCTCTTTAGAAGTGATGAACAACTGATAGAAAATATTTTGTATTTTCTACAAGATTATTTTCCTTTAGCTCTCATGTCCCAAATAAAATGCAATGATTGATAAAAAATATATAGTAATTAAAAGAAATTTCTATTTTCATTTGAACTCTAGTTCAATGGAATTTCAATTGTGAAAAATAATTCCCTCTATTGAATTACTTACCTTGCAACGGCAAAAGCTCCCAAACAACCAAAGCAGCCTCCATAAAATATCATCATCCCAGCATCATACTGGATAGGGGAAAATAAAGCACTACTTGTTACAAATGCTTTGTTTGAATTCACTCATCCAAAATTAAATAATTTTCATTAGTTTTCTTTTTTCATGCACACAACACAGTGACATGCAAAATAGACTTAAACAATCATTTTTAAGAAAATAATTTCTAATATTGCTTCAAACTTAAAACTTGAAAAATCAAGAAATTTTTGCCTATCCTTAACAAATATATAAAGGAGCACACAGAAAAACTTTGGAGATATTTTGAAAATGTAAATCAGGCAAGAGATTAATAACAGAGAATGAATTCTATTCTATCTATTCATTTTCATATTTTCATCAACCAATGCACCATAAGTGACAAATTACATCTATCTACAGGGCCAGATTATGACCTTTTGGGGCCCCTAGGCTAATCAAATTATGAACCCCCACCCCTAATGGAGGCACCATCTAACTCACCTGCATGAGTCTTGATTTTTTTTTTTTTATTACTCGTGATAGATTTTAGCAACATTTACATGACTTAAAGTAAATTTATTGCAAATTCTTTAAATAAACTAGAATAGCTATCTTTTGTTTGTCAATATTCATTAAGAAATGCCACTATTTTACTATTTATGGCAAGAACCAAATCAGTACAAATTTCGACAAAACTGTAGTAAATTGTTATAATTATAACAATAAAACAATCAAATTAAACACGAGTTTGTCATTGATATCGTTTCAGTTTACGAAACTATTTACAAGTTACAGCATCTAGAAAATTAGAATTGTTGTTTGATAAAAGCTTGAGGGGCCCTAGGGTGCCACCTATACTAGCCTAAAGGGTATTCTGATCCTGTCTATATGCACTTTGACTGGTCAGTGAAAATTTGGCTGGCATATATGAAGATTTTTTATAATGGTGAAGGCAAATGAATACTCTCGCAAAAATTTAATGATAGTCAGAGAATGGGATATTGAAATGTATCCAACAAGCCAAAGATCCTCATCAATGCAATTAGAACCATTATTTGAAAATGGAAGACACTACACAGACCTGCCTTAAAGACGATGTCCTCATAAAATAAATGAATGAGCAGCTGTTCATTTATTAGAAAGTAATACACAAACCATGTGCAATTCAAAGAGAACTTCATAAGGATCTAAGGGCAGAAGTGGCCAAGAATTACAATTAGACACTCAACCAGGTAGAACTTCATTCATGAACTCTCAGAAAGAACTCTCTGCTAAAGTTCAAGCACATAAAAGCACCTTTCAAGTACCATTTTTATAGTTAAACATGGTGATGGAAGTATGATTTCAGTTTATCTCTTTCATCCAGGAGTACAGGTACACACCAGATCATCAAAGTACACTGAATGGGGGTATGTATCATAAAATACCAGAGAAAAACACTTTTTTCAATAAGATAACAATCCGAAAGCAACTGCAGAGAAAACAAAAGGTGATTCTAGGTGAAGAAAACAATGGTTTTAAAGCAATGTAATCAACTCACCTGATGTGAATTCTATAGAAAATCTGTGGAAGAACTTTTGAGAAATCCTCAACAGTTGAGTGTTCTTAAGGGAATTTGTTAAGATGACTTGGATATGAAAGAATTTATCTTCAAATTATTTCATTGTATCAAATAAATAATAAGTTATTAAATTGTGAATATGGCTTATTGATATATGTCAAAATATTTTGTGTTACTTTCTGTTGTCAATAAATTTATGTGTAAGCAAATATTTCATTTCTTTTCATACAATCTCCTTTACCACTCCTATCTGCTCTTCCTCCAACCCTTCTATAACCCTTTGCGTGATAGTGGCCTCCAGCCTTGCTTGGGGTGATACGCTTAAAAAAAAAAAAAAAAATATATATTGTTTATCTTAAATATTTAATCTATTCAATCCAAGTTTTAGGTTAGGAGCAATAACAGAAATTATTTTTTCTTAAAAAATCCTGTGTTCAATATTGTGTATGTGCATGAATATGTATCTATTACACACAGGGGTGGCTCAATATGTAACTGACATGAACTTTGAACTTAAATTTTCACTGTATAATATTCAATCTATCAGATCAATGGAGAAGCAGCGTGTTAAGAATATAGACAAAGAAGGAGATTATTTTAAAAAATAAATAGTTTTGTTTAAGATAAATGCATTTTTTCATTGTTAGTTTTTGGACTTATTGAGATATTTCCTTATATCTTTATTTCCAGTCAGTTTTTTTCAATGATTAACACATCATAAGCAATTCAAAGAATCAATGCAGGCTCATTCCTATGATCTTTCCAGTTTTAGCATGTAAGAAAAAAAAAAACATACACGTTTTATGTAAAGCCAACAGTGTGAAAAAAGAAGTCCAACTTTTGTAATTACAATGAAAAGGCAAAAACAGGAATAAGAGCTTGAAAAGATCATTTTAGGGCATTATAATTTACTCCCAAAACTTTCAGACAATAATTAAATTGAAAGCACAAATAATAGTAAAAATACTAGCAAGAAATCAATATTTATTTGGATTTTAGTGAAATATTTGGAAAGAAAAGCTGTTATGTAGGGTTCAAAATAGCAAAACAAAAGTTTTCTTTATCAATTGTTTAATGATTTTATTACTTTTCATTTTTCACTGATGTTATTTTTCTCTGTTCTGTATCCTGAGTGTCTTGCCCTCTGCCTCAGCATCCAAATTTGATGTCATCTCCTCTCAACCTGTGCCCTTGCCCACTGACCTATCAGTTTGTGTCTGAGACAATACCCACACTACAATTTCCTGCCAGGTCATTTTCAAGTTAAGATACCTGCACATCCTCACCACACGAGATAGCAAATGGTCAAAAGACATGAAAAAACAACCCATCAACTTAACCTCTTTTGTTTATAAACCAAATCATAAACAAATACAAGTTTTAAAATTAACTAAATTACATTTCAATATTCCAATTTTTTTTTTGGCAAACTTTGAATTGCAAAAATAAATCTAAAGTAGAAGTTGAGTGATTAACTCATCTGATTCAATCAAAAAACATAAATATAAAATATGGCAATATGCATGCCATGTAAATTTCTTACCTGAGAAATTTTAAGTGGCTTTAAGTTGATGTAAAGAACACTTAACCAACCATTTGTAATACCACTGACCACACCATAAACCAGACAAACTAACCAAAATCTTTGATTCCTGAAAAATAATTTTAAAAAATATATAAAATTGCTTACTAGAAAGATCTCAAGATTTTAAACACAGGAATAGAGCTTGCTTGATACTCTTAAAATCTATGAAGCAGACAGCAAATTAAAAAGGAAAGAAAATATTTTATTATTACTATTATGATTCATACCCAATCATTTTTATTTCATTGATTTCTAACAAAAACAATTTGTTGAAAATGAAATTAAAAAGAATATGAGTTAATTTAGAATAACAAATCAGAGTAATAAATTTAGTGAAATATAGTCATTTGAATCCATGGCATATCTATTTGTGGATCTCAAAATCCATGATTTTATAGTTGTATTTTTTTTTTTTTACAGAAGTTATCAGAGAAAAAAATGAGGCAAAAATAAAAATGGTTGAAATGATTTACATACTGAAAATGAAAATTTACATGTTCTGAAAAAGAAAATTTTCACAATATGCCAGAAAGCATTTTTTTCTAAAAACATTTGATCAAAATCTTTGGCTAAAATTCACTGGTAATATTAAATGACAAAAATAAATAAAAAAACAAGTTGCATGATTATATCATGCAAAAACAAACACACTTTGGTTCAACATAAAAGGTAAAAGATACTTTTGAATAAATCAGAACCTGAAATGAATAAAATGGTTACTTTTTATGTGGTAAATAAAGATGTTCTTAACTATTTCCATTAATATTTTCTTGTTGAAGTAACATGTAATCAAAATGAAAAGTTTATATACTTCAAAAGCAAACCCATTTTACTGCTACTGACATTGCAAAATTTTCAGTTTCCTTTTCTGTTATCCTTAGACAATTCACATATGCTGTTGTTATGTTAGTTTTTCCAGTTAAACATTTACAATTTCCATCTTTCAAATTTAATTCCTGCCAAATGATAGTGGGATATATTAATCATCATTTTCTGATTTGCAATGAAAACAACAAAATGGAATCCTGCAGACAAAAACTGGGAAACATTCATCTACTTGCAGATATTAAAATCATGGTAAAAGTTTTTACACAAAACATCTTTTCATTTAAGGGTTATCAAAAATTATACATCTGATGAAGAACAGAGTTTGGCTAGTGAAATGCATTTGTGATGTTGTATCATAAGATGTACTGCTTAGGTGTCATTTGGAGCCCAGTGTTATTTAAAAATCAAACACGTTAATACAAATCATCTTTTACATAACCTGCCACACATCCACACATATGGTGCGTAAAGGAAAAAGGTTGCAGTTTGGAATGGAGATGAACGCCTAGATCAGGGATTCCCAACCTTTTTTGTGTCATCACCCACTTTCATATAGAAAAATTTTCCACTCCCCACCAGTATAGTAAATATTCAAAAGCAAACCAACATTGTTTGGTAAAAGTTTCTAAGCTGATTTTGATGGCTGGCCTCTTGTACCTGAGGATGGCCGCCTACTAGGGCGGCTAGCCAATCCCTGTTGCAGACGCTTGCTCAGGCACATTTGTGTTTGTTCAACACCCACAGAGCCCACCTGTGGTTTATACTTCAACTATGCTGAGCAGACCTTAGTTACAGTTTCTGGGAGAGAAGGCATTATCTGGTGTGATCACCTGTCTGAAGAAAGCCATCATGCTGAAACCCTTGGTCATGATGATTGTGACTTCATGCTAGCACAACTATCAACAGCTCTGAATGAGTTCAGTCTACACAATTTTACTCACAAGGCTTGGGTCGACCTGGGGGGGGGGTTGTCAGGCACTTTCCAAAGGTGCCACATGCTGGGGTCACCTCCCTCAGATCAATAACATGAAGAAGTCACTTTCCTGAAAAATCAATTATGCTGAGATTCAAACCTGGGCCTCATGGTCAGAAAGCAAACTTCCTAACCACTTAGCCATATGCCCAAAACTGACTTTATGATATAGTAAAAAAGACAAAATATTGGTAACAAATAACACTGACTTTTGACTACAGATGCTGCTAATGTATTAAAGAACAAACAAAACTTGACCATTGAAAACTATATAGAAAATACCAAAATATTCCTTGTTTGCAGGGATATTTATATCTTAACTAAGAATGTGACTCAGCTATTCCCATTTAGCCTCCAGTTTTTTGGGTTTTTTTTTTCATACAGCTTTCTTTTCCTATCTCCTATGAATGTTTTTTTTTTTCAGAAAGCATATGTTGAAATACCTTTTTAAAACTCAAAATTCAATATCGCCCACTATTTTCTGTTCTGTTGTTTCTTGTCCACCCAACAAGTAAAATCACCCATCAGTATCAGCCAGATTGGGGAACTCTGGACGAGATAGGGAAATGAAAGAAATTATATAACAACAATGGAAGGAGTTAAACCAGCACAAGGAACAAAACAAAAAGAAAAATTTATGCAAAATATTCAGAAATAGACAAAGATTTTGGAAAAGTCAGTTGGAAACCTAAACAAAAAACTGTGTGTATGCCATCCTGTGCAGCTGCAGAAATAAATATAAAGGGGATACAGGCCACCCCCTTAAGGTAAGGCTTCAAGAAAACCAAAAAGCTGCAACACGAGGGGAAGTGGAAAAATCAGACATGGCTGACCACATATGGAGAGAAAAGGGAGATCACCGACCTCTGTGGGATTAGGTTGAAATCAGACAAAGAACACCATTGGAAAATTCATAAACTTAATGAATCAGCACATATGCTACACCACAAAAACCTCCTGAGCCGACCAAGCATAGAAATGAATACAATATGGGAACCAATAATAAGGAGTGCCAGAGAAAAGCAATAATAACGAAAATTGCATATGAGCTCTGGTAAAAAAATGCAATGATAACAGCAAAAATTGCAATATGAGCACTGGTAAAAAGTGATAATGAAGACATTAAATTTGTAAGTCCCAGAAATTCCTACACAGATGTCCTTAAGGACACATGGCACAATGGATTGATTACATCCTGTGACAGGACCCAAAGAATTGTGAGTTCAATACCTGGTTAAGGCGGTGGAGAGGTGAATTAGCAGGAGATAACTGACATCCATTAGACATGTGGAACTAGAACAGCCTACCCCAGTTCAACATTCCAACCACCTGAAGACGGCCTGTGTGTGCAACGGCCAAAACATTGTGATAAATATGGCAACAAAGATGAGGACAATAATCCAAATAATGTAAATAGTGTACATAATACCTCATCTCAGAAACATAGACAGATACTGAAGGGCCGAAACGTAATAAATATGGCAACAAAGATGAGGACAATAATCCAAATAATGTAAATAGTGTACATAATACCTCATCTCAGAAACATAGACAGATACTGAAGGGCCGAAACGTAATAAATATGGCAACAAAGATGAGGACAATAATCCAAATAATGTAAATAGTGTACATAATACCTCATCTCAAAAACATAGACAGATACTGAAGGGCCGAAACGTAATAAATATGGCAACAAAGATGAGGACAATAATCCAAATAATGTAAATAGTGTACATAATACCTCATCTCAGAAACATAGACAGATACTGAAGGGCCGAAACGTAATAAATATGGCAACAAAGATGAGGACAATAATCCAAATAATGTAAATAGTGTACATAATACCTCATCTCAGAAACATAGACAGATACTGAAGGGCCGAAACGTAATAAATATGGCAACAAAGATGAGGACAATAATCCAAATAATGTAAATAGTGTACATAATACCTCATCTCAGAAACATAGACAGATACTGAAGGGCCGAAACGTAATAAATATGGCAACAAAGATGAGGACAATAATCCAAATAATGTAAATAGTGTACATAATACCTCATCTCAGAAACATAGACAGATACTGAAGGGCCGAAACGTAATAAATATGGCAACAAAGATGAGGACAATAATCCAAATAATGTAAATAGTGTACATAATACCTCATCTCAGAAACATAGACAGATACTGAAGGGCCGAAACGTAATAAATATGGCAACAAAGATGAGGACAATAATTCGAATAATGTAAATAGTCTAAACAAAAAAGTAAAGAAATTTATAAATAATCACAAATAGATTTGTAACACAGCAGGGGGTGAACTGCTTTGTCTTTTTCTGATTTAAAAGGAATTATGACAAAGGAAGCCATTCTGAATTAAAATTCAAATCTAGAAACAATTATTTTTTGTTGTCATTTTAATTGGTAAATTATATAAACTGATTACATCACCTTCACTCCATGTCTGCAAAACAATAGCATGTTGTAAGATTCTCCCTTTTCTATCAATGAAAATCATATGTGTATGTAACTCCAAACTCTCTAGTACAAAGCGGATAATAAATGAGTTTATATATACAAGGAAATGCTGAAAATTTTTTAGCCCAACAAGAATGCCCAGAAAAAAAATAAATAAAAAAACTGATGTTTGGTCACTGGGTCAGATTTTGGGAGTGGGTTGCACTGAGAACTTTTCAGCACCCCTTCATATATGATGATGATGATGATGATGATAATAAGCTGCTCATTTCCAAATATGACCAGGCACATTTTTGTTCCTTCAACACCCACAGAGTTAATCTATGATTTATACTGCACTGAGAGAGAGAGAGAGAGAGAGAGAGAATAATCTTGTGTGATTAGTAGTTGATTAAAGCAAGTATATTCAAAGTCTCAGTCACGATTGTTGGCTTCCAAACAGTTCCATCTGCCCAATTTCACTCACAAAGCTCAGGTCAACACAAGGCATGGTTTTTAGACAATTCCTAACAGTTCTACACACTGGTCTCTCCAAATCAATATTATCAAAAAGTCACCTCTTTAACAATGGGGAGATTCAAAGCCAGGTCTTGTGGTCAGAAGGTTAATGCTCTAACCATTTGACTATGCACCTGTTTTTATATATATATATTAACTTTAAACATTATATTTAGTGGATACCCATATTTGAGTAGACACTCTGTTTTTTTTTTTTTGTTTTTTTTCTTAAGAATGTCTTCTCCTGTAAAAGTGTTGCAGGTTTGAATTTTTTCTTTAATAAGATTTCTCAAATATTCAAGCTGGTAGATGAAAATATACTGTTTAAAAAATAAATGGGACATCTGCTCAAATATTAGTATCCACCATATGTAATATTTAAAGGGATAAAAATCTGTCAGATTAAAAACTAAAAAATCTATTAATTCTTTAGAAATTGCTTTGTTTATATTTTGGATATGAAATTGAGTCATTATGAACTTTCAGGAATCTTAACAAGAGGGATGTACTTAAAAGGCAGCATAGAATTTATGCTTTTAATCAACGACCTTCGTCGGGAGCAAGTCAATTAAAGACACATGGGATCTAACATGTAGATTAGCTTTTGACTGATGTGGTTGTGTTTGAACCCGTGTCACCTTCTCTGCTATGCCACTGCATGAGGTCACGTATGCACATTGCAGCTGAAGGTAAATTTCTCACTCATCTAAAAACTACTGGACTTGATTACTACAGAAAGCAGTGTTGCTGTCTGTAAGAATCTCCTCTAGCAAACCTCACTCAAAAAAATATTGCCTCAAATTAGCAAATGATGCTTGAGGATTCTTGCCAAAGCAGTGGTTGCCAGACTACAAATTGGGTGGGGTCACAGTCAATAAGAGGGACATAATGTTTGCCCCTGTAATAGGCAACATACATACCTACTCTACTGCAGAAGTTGCACACATTTAACGAACCACATTACCATCATACGGAGAAGGACTGACATGCTTTACACATTTCACCACTAACAACACTATTTGACACAGGCTGACCTGATGCACGATGTACCATATATGCCTTACACGAGGGTGATCACTCTGGTGGTGGGTGGCCATTATCAGGCTAAGAGTTAATGATTCACACAAGGCAACACACAAATGCTTCTTCTTGGCATCAAGCCAATGCTGTAGGAGACTAATCAGCTTTTCCTCTTGATTATGGTCAGACTTGATTAACTGAAAACTTAGTCTGTACTCCTTAACAAGCTCTACAAAAGTGTTGAGTTGTTGCCGTATGAGCATCTGAGTTGCGGCTTTAGTGAGCAGCCTGGTCTTCAGAAACCCATTGATGTATGCATGCAGAATCAGTTACCAAGTTCACTACAGTTGCTCAAGATCAATGCAAGATTAATGTCTTGTAGCACCACATCTAATTCAGCTAGGTCAATGTGCTGGGCTATAGCAGATCTGTTGACCTCCGATTAAACCTCCCTGGCTAAGGAGCTTGCATTGATCTAGACACTGATCTCATAGGCTGCTGCCGTTTGATGTGGGTTTGAGCTGAGTATGTACCATGATCTCATGGTACACACCAGGTACCTTTTATCGGGGGTTGCTTTTGCATATCCTTGCAATGGTATCTTCCAACATGGCCCTCCTATGGGGAGCATCCATTATATTATCCCCCATCCCGATGCAATTATATTCACTGTACATTTGATGAATGCCATGGCCATACCAGAGGCATCTACACACAGGAATATGCCTCAGAAGGTTTCCAAACAGAAAAGACATGCTGCTGTAGATGGGGATTTGTAGAATGGCACTTCCAACAGAGCTTACTGTGTTCCCCCACAGACCTGTAGACTCAATACCCATGCATCATTTTCTAATCCTCACTAAATGCTCCTTCTTGCATGCTACTGACATTATATATTCATTAATGCAGATGTCTATATCTGCAGATGTCCTTGTGTTGATGGTTTCATCTTGCAACATTATTGCAGTCATGATGGATCTCATTATGAGTGGTGCCACATTAAGCCCGAATCCCAGGTGGGTGAGGCGGTACCTTTGGTCACTTAACATCACTGTCTGAAACAGTCCCAATGACTTATGAAAGTGTACCTGTACGAAGGCCTTTCTTAAGTCTAATGTACCAAGATTGATCCCCTGTTGGCATTACTCCCTTCACTTCTGCTAGCAGGCATCTGCAACCACTGTAAATGTGTCAACATGCTTATTACAGATGACAAAATGGCATGCTCATAAGTGCACCAAACTTTGTACACTGTATTACATCAACATGCATCTCTATTACGGATAATGCCATATCGCAATCTTTTTGGAGCAGAAGGCTGATGTTAATGTCTTATCTCCCAATCCATTTCCTGAACCATCCCAGTTCAAGTGACCTAATTGGTCACAATGATAGAATCACAATTGCCCGAGTTTTCTCCAACCGCATTACCTGCTCGCACCTTCTCCAACAGTATCTCGCAAGTGATTCTACCTGTCACACCTGAATAGACACTAGAGTCAAAAAGCATCATACTTCCGAACAGAAATATGATGAGAACAGAATTTCAATCTGGAAATATCTTAACCTTTAACATGCTGGAAGTGAAAAATGTCGCTGTAGAATTCTCTTCCTTTGCATGCTGTATGCACATTTTGTCGCCTCAACAGGGTTGCTATAAATAAACACTTGTCAACTGTTATTTCCGGAAATAACAGTTGACAAGTGTTTCTTGACAGAATGTGCCAACAGCATGCAAAGGAAGAGAATTCTACAGTGACAATTTTTGTCTCCAGTATGTTAAAGGTTAATAAGTAAATGTTTTCTATTATCAAAATGGTTTAATTCTTTTTGATACTATAAAGGGATTTGTTTCCATTTTCAGATTGAAAATAAAATAAGCAGAATAGGTTCCTAAAGATTACCTGCCTTTATGGAACTCATTCCTGGAAATTTGTGATGCCATTATTGCATATAAGTAAAATACACACATACACTAGTACACAAAAATAAATAAAATTATATGAGTTTAATTTACAATTCAACATGCTTTAAGTGTTATTTCTTTGTATGTTTTTTTTTATCCTATGAATACGAGGCTATTATCCCTGCTGGTATGATGTGAGTGTGATCTCATAACTTCTCTCAGATATTTATATACATGTTCCCTGCCATCCACCTTATTTTAGAGAAAATTAAACTCAATGTGACAAGTTCCAATTTAATTACATTGGAAAACATTATTATTATTATTATGATGTGCCTAAAAGTTTAACCGAAATATTTTCATTAAATTTCATTTTATGATAGCACTGGCATACAATATTTTTCTTTCAAATATTCAAAATGTATTTAAAGGTTATTTTTTTAAAAGGATAAATCTTCGATATTCCTTTTTGTAAGAACAAATCTAATCTCTTATTTGAAATTCACAAAACAAAAACTTTAGTAACTTAGTACGTTTCTTGAAAATGGAATCTTGCATTCAAAACAAATAGGAATATCCAAAAGATGGCAGCAAAATCTAACTTATTTGAAAATTTGGAGGGAAAAAAAGTTCTGTTTATAGTGCAGATGATAATTACATCAACATATTTGCTAAAATTATTATTTGTGGAAAAAGGTCCAGAAAAAAATTTACAATGTTGATGAAACAATTTTTTATTAATGCTACAGTCTTAGAAAAAAATTCTATATAATAAATGCGAATGTCAGTGTGTCACACGTTTTCAACTTACTCCTAGAGGCCATAGCCCAATATATTGTACCATTTAGGAATCAGGCCGAGCTGTGAGCAAATTAAAAACATTCCAGGCCAGATCCAGATTCGCATTCCTGAAATTTTGGATTCCCAAGTTTTCATGACTGCAATTGTTTTTGGATTCCACCATCTTTCCTTCTACTGATAAAAACAATTAAAGGGACACAACTCTCTAACATCATGTTACAGAAATTTTGGATTCTCAAGTTTTCATTACTGCAATGAATTTTGGATTCTCAAGTTTTCATTACTGCAATGAATTTTGGATTCTCAAGTTTTCATTACTGCAATGAATTTTGGATTCTCAAGTTTTCATTACTGCAATGAATTTTGGATTCTCAAGTTTTCATTACTGCAAGTTTTCATTACTGCAACAGCGATGTTTTTATGTGATTTTTTGCAACAAAATTTTTTGTATGATAACAATTTTTATAAATTGGAAATAAATTTGGGATAAATCAAAATTAATTGTGAAATCAAGCAAAAGTCACCCATAAAATAAAAATATTTGTTTGTACAGAAAGTAAGCACCTATGCACATAAAATTGTCTTTAAATTAAGTGGTGACAGAAGAATTATCATTGAATTTTTAAAAGGTAAGCTTAAATATTAATGCAATACTTAAATGCAATGGTCAATTTTGAGTTCTTCTGTAGTTTATTGTTGCCTATCAAATATGGCAGCAGTATGCTTTGCCAAAAGAAATCTCTGCCAACAGAGGACCGATTGCAATCAAAAGAGCCAAGACTGCAGCGAGGAAAAGGAAGTCCCATGTAAATCAAATGGCAGCCAGGAGAGCTTCCAATGCTGAGAATATGCAAAGACTTAGAGACTCTCAAACTCCTGAACAAGCCAAAAGCCCAATCAAGAGCTCTCCATAATGGTGATTTTTAAAAATTTCCAGTCAGCTCCCTTATATTGAAATGCTTGTTTTGCAAAAAAATTCCATAACTACAATAGATAAATTTTAAATTTTAAAATAATTACAGAGTGCATTCACGCTTCTTTTTAAAAAATCACAATCACAACAAAATTCAAATTTTATCGCAGCTACAATAAGTTTGTCTTTGTAATTTACCCCTGAAAATGATCTTGGAAAAGATCGAAGGTACTTGGGTTAACAAAAACTATGGCACCTTCCTTAATGAATTTCATCTTAATGTCAAGAAACTGATTGGACAACAGGAAAGGATCAGTATAAAGATAAGTAGACACAATATGTCTATATTATTCAATGAAACATGTTTGAATGAAAATATAATGCATATATATATATATATATATATATATAAAGAGAAGAAGCTTCTTGAGTAGAAGAGATGGTTACATTTAACCGTTTTAACAGTGAAAGAGTGGGACCGAGATGCCAGCCTGGTAGCTCGCTTAAATTCATGCAGTCTGGGAACCAGTGAAAGTAGCTTGTCGGAACAGTTGCTGTGAAAATACTTGTAGAAGAGACAGAGGAAAGCTACGGTATGTCTGTGGGATAGCGATTGTAGACTAGATGACAGATCAAGACCTATCACAGTGCACATTCATCTTTGGATTTTGTCGAGGACCTCGAGATGAACAGCAGGGGCACCAGTCCATAAATGACAGCAATATTCCATGCAAGGACGAATGGTTGATTTATAGATTTGAAGGATGGACTCAGATGAGAAAAAATTTCTGGCACGACACAGAGAACCAACTTTCCTTGTGGTAGATGAAGCTATTGATTCAATGTGTGTATATATATATATATATATATATATATATATATATATATGTGTGTGTGTGTGTGTGTGTGTGTGTGTGTGTGTGTGTGTGTGTATATATATATATATATATATATATATATATATATATATATATATATATATATATATATATATATAAAATATTGAAAACAGAAATCTTCTAATACATTTGTTTTCTTAAAGTTTATCTTTGAAATATGATGTCTAATAAAATGAATGTTTGTATATACAAAATAATCTTTTTAATAATCTTACTTAATTCTTAAATAGTTTTTATTAAAACTGTTGTAAAGTTACCAATACTTAATAAAAAGGAAAAAGATGAGCCAAGAAGATCAAATAGGATAATAATAATAATAATAATAATAATAATAATAATAATAATAAGAGGAATGAATCATTTGTCAAGAGACTATGGATGGCACTTTCACTTATCAGATGGACTACTTGAAAATAACTTCTGAAGAGTTATTTTGTAAAATCTAATAAGATAATTACTGATATCTACCTACATTTACAGCCACAGTATAATGCTTCCTACTCACCACCCAAAACATATAGGCTTTATTTTAACGAGTTACTATAAAGATCCATTAATATTCCATTGAAATGCAAAGATAATACTATTCACTAACAATTAATAAAATCCAAGATCAATTTGCAAACATACAGTACAAAATTCCTGCTATGAGTCTCTATTCTATACAAACTTAGACACTTACTTGATGAGTCTAAAAAAGCCACTCTTAAACTCCAGCCTTGGTGCTGCTGCTGATGCACTGGGTGGACTTGGCGGCTTATCAGGAAAGTATACCAAGACCATAATGAAAACGACTGCACAAAAGATAAACTCTGTATGGGAAAAAAAAAAATATAATTTCACTAATCAAAATTTTGAATTTAGAAAAAAAAAAAAAATAAGGAAAAAATAAACTAAAATAAGAAAATGAAAGCCTAGATAACAATTTTTTTTAAAAATTGCAAACTTTTTTTTTTCATATTTTTATTTTATCATCTCTATAAAAAATGACAAAAATGCAAAAAGTTAACAAAATATAACCAGACTGCATATAAAAGAAAATATTTGTGCATATATTTTTTTAATCATTTCACCCCAAGCAAGATAAAGCCACTAAGACACAAGAGGTTACCAAGTGTGAGAGAATACGAGAAAAGAAAAACATTATTAATAAGAGAGGACAATAAAAGAACAGAAATTAAGAAGACAGAATATAATGATTGACATTGCATTTAAATTCTTGGAGATCAAAGTTGACTGGAAAGCAGGTGGCCAAAAGATAGTTCTATAAGTGAGAAGAGTGTGGGAAGAAACTGTTGGCATAGAACTTACAGTTCAACTGCAGAATGATAGGACCTTGCCCTCAATCTAGTATTGAACTTAAATTCATAAAGTCTACGTACCATATAGGAAAGTTCATCAGAACAACTACCATGAAAATATTTATAGGAAAGGCATAATTATGGCAGTTAGAAAGCTGAGATGCCAGGTCAGGACTGATAACATTGCAGATTCTTCTTAGTATTTTACCAAGAATCTCTAAATACATATGTAACAGAGAATCAGGTCAACCCGATAAGAGACTCGGAGTTGGTTGCAGGTGGTTAGATTTGTTGAAGACAGACACCAAACCTCTTAGCATGTGGTGCAGCCATGGGAGAGTTGGGTCCATGTGAAATAAGGAAAATACATCAGTGTAGCGGTCACCCTGGTATTAAGCACACTACTTACTTTGTCATACGAGTTGATCACTCCGTACCTAGCACAGTTGTCAAGATGGTGATTCAGAAGTGTCCTGAATGCCAGTCCATAGATCTGGCACCGGTGCACTGGTAGAATGTCAAGTCTAGAAGTTTGCAGTACATGGTCCAGGCTGGAGATGGATATTACACATTATGGCCACAGTTATTACCTTACTTTGATTGACTGCAGGCCAACACAGTTCTCGGTTTGACAACCCATAGCACAAGAAGGTTCTGAGTGTTATTCGGCAGTTGGAGTCAATATTTTGTGAGAGAGGGTCTACCAAACAAAATCATTACCAATAATGATACTGCGTTCACCAGTAGGTTATTCAAAGCTTTCATGGAGGGATGGGGACATCCAGCTGCACTTTTTGGCATATGCATGTGCCATCCGGAAACAGGATAATAGAAAGGTGCCATAGGAACATAAAACAGTTTACAGCGCAAAAGCAGTGTTCCGTACAAGAAACCATTTACTGGTATGATGTCAACTGCATCAGCTAATGCAATTCATATTTATGATGTTAGGCTCAAGGGCATTGATACTGTGATGGAGTACCAGACAGAAATGCCCAGGAGATCAGGGGGAAGTATAATAGAGAATCGGATCAACCCGAGTTGGTGGCATGTGGTACTGTAAGCACCAGGAGTTACATTCTCTTCCACAATGAGCTGTTGAGAAAAGACCTTCTACTTAAAGAGTAGGTGGCACTGACTATTTGCATATGAACGAGATCAGACAGGTCAGCCAATAGTCAGGGACTGGCAGAGCAAAGGGAGCACTCTCAACACGCAGGCATGCAAAAATCAGACAAGACGAATACAATATAGCAGAAGCACCAGACCATATGTGGTAGCAATATGGATGATATATATATATATATATATATATATATATATATATGTGTAAGATAAATTTAAATTTAGGGAAGAGAAATTGTCTAGCAGAACTAGCCAATTTATCTTGCAGCTGACCTAGCAGTTGTTTCAGTATACGCCTTCCCCTTCAAGTCTGGGGAGAACGTTAGGCTGAGAAGACACAATGAGCCACTCTCCTGGAGGTTAGCATCAGCCATGCTGATGGGAAACAAAAAAGGGTTCTCTCACACAATTAAAAGAAAGCAGTTTCATTTTGGAAGCGTTCAAGTTAACAAAAGCCCCGATTAACAGCAGTTTTGAGATCGGCTGCCCATTTGACTTCATCAAACCAATCAGACTTACCATAAAGACGGGAGAAATAGTTGCGTCACCAACAGAGAAACCAAGTTGAGAACTGATGACATCAGGAAAGTCGTTGATGAAAATTAGAAACAACATAAGTCCAAGGATAAGGTTTTAAAATGCATTTTCCATCTGATTATTTATAGTTACAAAAACTTTTGAATTAATTTCATTGAACACATTTTTATATCATTTCTTTACTTTAAATAATAATTCATAAAAACCAACGTTAAAAATGGGTAATTACTTTCTGGTAATTTTAATTTTTTACAATTATCCGAGTTGCATTTATTAACCAGAGGAGGAGGATGCTACAAGTAACATATTTTCTATACTAGAAAATGCATATTTGAATGTATTTCCTTTTTAAGATACCTAAAATAATTAAGTCTACATATGAAGGGCTGTGGAAAATCTTCTTGGGCAAACCAAGAAGGGATTCCCCACCAAAATTCTGATAGACAGCAATAGTGTCCAACGTATTTATGAGGATATCTTCATAAATACGTTGGACACTATTAGTGTTCATAGGTACCGTATAATAACACCCCCTTTTTAGATTTACTCTGTACAGAGTCAATATCTTTTCTATTTTGGGTTAATGTCAATTCTCTCTGTATCCCTTCTTTTCCTCTTACTTTGCCGTTTTTATCTCCGGAGCTTTCCGAGGAATGGGGACATGAAATGTGTCGAAAAGAACTTCCATAGGCTCAACATCCACTGGAGTATCGTTCTCTTCATCTGACTCAATTTACTTGATGGCAAGAATTCCATCCTAAAATGGTTCCCCATCATTGTAACCCATTAGTTGTATGGCTCAATAAGCTTTTTTGGACCCATAAATAGCTAGCAATGGTCTGTGATCCATTTCTAAGGTAAACCTTCTTCCATGGATGAATCTATGAGATTTCGTAAGGGCAAACACAATCTCTAAACTCTCCTTTTCTATGATGGAATAATTCTTTTCACCGGGAAGAAGTATCCTGGATGAGTACACAATAGGTTTAATCGAGCAGTCTTGAAGTTTATGCATAATGCAGGCTACCATTCCATATGAACTAGCATCACTTGCTACAATTATTTCTTATTTAGGATCGTAATGTGTCAAAAACATGTCCGACATTAGAATTCCTTTAATTTTTTCAAATGCTTCCTGGCACTCCATCGTCCAAACCCATTTAGAGTCATTTTTTAATAGTTTGTTTAACCAGTTCACAAACAATGCATGTTTGGCACAAATATCTTGTAATAATTTGCCAAACACAGAAAACTTTGTAGGAAGCTGACATTTTCAGGAGCTGGTATGTCTTTTATAGCACTGGCTCATGCTGGATCTGGTCTCCTGCCATTTTTGTCAGTTATTTGTCCCAAATATTTGATTTTATTCATAAAAAATTTGCATTTTTTGTCTTTCAGTTTGAATCCATAGTCCTGAATCTTTCTGAAAATCTCAAAAACATTTTCCTTGTGTTCTTCTGGGTTTCCACTTTTCAGCAAAATATTGTCTAGATAAGTGACTGCAAAGTCAAGTCTACTGTGCATTGTATCCATTATTTGCTGCAAAATAGCTGGGGCGACCTTTATTCTGAAAGCCAAACAATTGAATTTATACATTCCTTGATGTGTGTTTATCATAAGTAATTTGGAACATTCGTGTCATCCAAGGTCACTGGACCAAGGAATGATCATCAAGGCGTACTGACACTCACGAAGGAAATCCAATTGATCCTAGGGTTTACAACGGCGCTCAACCCATGAAATAGGGGACTGATAGTAAGGAAAGGGAACACGTCCCTAACAATCCCTGCCATAATCTAATCTCCTGTCAATGCGCAGCTTAGGAAAGGCAGCCTCGAGGCGAGTTTGTGGCTCGCCAATGTGGCATTCCCGGCCCCCTATGACACGGATGTTGTGCACAGACTTCTCTGTCGACCTGATGCTTGCATCCCTCCATAAAATGGAGGATAGCGAGTGCTCAAGCAGCTTCTTATGATCTTTACAGAGAGGAAGTACAGACAAACAATAAAGGATGAGAGGGAAAACGTATGTGGCTGCAGGATGACACGAAAGCAGATACGTCATCGGCGTATACAAAAACCCTGGCTCGAGCCCCTTCAGGAACCTGTGATTCCACGTAGGGCCGGACTGCACACCCTGTCCCTCAGCCAGTGGAGGAGAGGCTCCAACGCCAAAGCATAAAGTAGGGGCAACAGTGAACAACCCTGACAAACCGACTTAGACAGTGCAAAAGTGCCCGAAAGCTTCCCATTCACCTGTACCACAGCACTGGGAGAGTGATACAGGAGGCTAATCCGGAAGCCTGCAGGACAGCAGCAAGGTAGTGATGACCAACCCTATCAAATGCCTTGGACTGATCTAAATTGATCAGCGCAGCCTCATCGTTGTCTTTTACACCCTCTATGATCATGTGGATCTGATGCAGGTTGCTCTGAATTGTTCGGCCCCTCACAGAACAAATCTGCTAAGGATCAAACAGAGACTCGGCAACTGACTGCAAATGCTCCTGCAGGATGTTGGCTAAAATCTTTAACTATGTGTTTAGCAGAGTTATGGACCTGTAATCATCTAATTTCCCCCAACATCCTTGCCCTTTTTCAACAGCATGATCACACCCCTGGTGAACCAGTCGGGGAGGGACCCCTGCCGGAAACAGTTGTTTAACATAACTGTCAAAATCAGGACAAAGATGTGTGACAGCCTCAAGTACAATTCATAGGGCAAACCATTCAGACCGGGCGACTTGCCTCTGCCGACCTTCTTCAATGCCACGTAGACTTCACCCTCTGTAATCTCTCCCTCGCAGCTAGCTGCTTCAGTCGACAAAAGCCAAGGAAAGTCAGCCAGCTGTAAAACTCCTCAACACAAAGACCATGCTCCTTGGTAAACCGGCTCTTGAAATGCTGCCAAAACGCCTTGCACATGTCATCATTGGCCTGAAGAGAGTGCCCCTCCGGGGATTTGACCTCACAAATGTGCTGATTGGATCCTTGACGGATCTCTTCCTTGCACAATTCTTTGCCCATATTCAATGCTTTGGAAGACATCTTACTTAACTTATGTCTAATTACCTGGCCTATGTAGCACTTGCTAGTCAAACGCTCCAGGGCCTCCCTAGCTAAAGCTATCTCTAGAGGATCCCCCTCAACCACTCCCTGGGAAAAACTAGCCTTAAGCGTCTTCACCTTCTCAGCTCTATCTAGGGTGAGCTGTTTGCTGAAATCAGTGGTGAAGGACCTAATCTTATTCTTAAGTCTCTCCCACCACTTATTCCTGATAACCGCCCCCACTAGCACTAGCTCCCGCTGCACTAAGCTAGTTAGCTTCTCCTGAAAGTCCTGCCTGTCCAGTAAGGACAGATTGAACTTCCAGTAACCAGCCATTCTAGGCCTACAATCTAACGCCATCTGGGCACAAACGAGTTTGTGGTCCGAATAGCCTACCCAGTGGAACGTGGGACAATCTAACAAGTCTATGTCAGCTCCTCTAACTAACATTCTATCCAGGTAGTTAACCACCCAGGTAAAAGGTCAATTAAGAGCTCACATCCACATTTTCCCCTCGGGGTGATTGACCTGGTATCTATTGATGAGACCAAACTCTTCAATCAGATCAACCAAGCTATGATCGCCTCTTCTCCAACTAGCTCCCTGCCCCCAATCTAACTTGTCCCTGCATCAAAATCTAATGTGTGACCGAAACCAACTAAAATAAGCATTAAAATAAACCAGACCAAATCGGAATTTAATAAAGATGATGTCAGACTCAAAAACGCAAATATTAATCATTAATCAAAATTTATTGATATTTGACAAATTATTTTAAAAATCAGTGGCAAATGATTCCATTTCCTTGAAGAATTTATTAATTGATTCATTTTTCTATGGCTTTTTGCAGGTTATTTAAAACCAGAAAATAATTTTAGATTTTCAGAATTTTTTTTTTTTTTTGACATCATAATGGTTTAGGGATACAAATTTTACTAGTTAATCCATAGCTGTGGGAAAAGAGGTATATATATACCTAATAAGAATTTTATAAACAAACAAGAAATTATAATGTGGATATAAAGTGGGGGATCAATTCTACATTACAATCAATACATACGGTTATCCCTCTTGGTCTGTGGCCAAAAATTATGGATTTATTAATTGTACATACGGGACTAGTTAAGAATTCATAGAGAAGCTGCTTGATCGATTTGTTTTCGACAGCTTATCAAACTTTTTCATCTTATTTAAAACCAGAAATTAGTTTTGAGATAATAATGGATTATTAATACAAGTCTTACTAATTAACCTATAGTTGGGGGGAAGAAGAGGTAGATTTAAGTGAATATAACGAACCCAATTCTGGGCCGTTATCTATTACACCACCTTCACATCCAAGCTTAGAAGACCTAGTATTCCCAAGTGGTCACCCATCTAGGTACTGACCAGGCTTGACGTTGTTTAACTTTGGGGATCATACAGGAACTAGAGTTTCAATGTCACGTGGCCGTAAGACATTTCATTGAAGAATTCACAAGAAAAGAATTTTTTAATCCACAGATTAAACACTTTTTGTTTGTATTTCATTTATAAGTGTACCAGACACAGCATAAAAATTTAAAAATTTACCCGTTATTTAAACATAAATTGAAAGAGTTTGAAAATTTGCATAAAGCTTCCTAACTTTCTTTTGTTTTATTGTTTACAGCTTAATTAATTATAGCAGCACAAACAAAACATGATCAAACAGTCGCATTGAAAATGGCTGGTATGGAGAATTGTGAATGGATAAAAGAGTTGAATGCTCGCAGAAAAAACTGCTTTTAATGTGTGGGAAAAGTTCTAAGATGAGCAAACAACCATTCAGCTTGTACGATGAGAGTCCCTGAAGCTGTCAATAAGGCGATCAAGAGAAATTCACAAAGGGCAGGAGGAAGGTGGCAAAAGAGCCGGATATTTCAGATGGGTTGCTAAGGAGGAGAGTAAAAAAGCACTTATAGCTAAAGTCATACAAGATTCAATGATGAAAACTGCTTTCAAGTGCCTCCATTCATAAACGGCTTGGCAGAGAGAAGAAAATTTGGGAGGGGATGTAGCATAATGCTGACTAAGTCTTCATTTGGTTGGACAAGAAGTTTTTCACTGTGGAGGCTGTGGTCAACTACAAAAATGATAGGGTTTATGCCACTTCACTAGGAAACATTCCCAAAGGTGTCAAAACACGTTCCAAGTGACAAAAACCAATGGTTTGGCCTACTTCTGATGGTTTAATGTCTCTCTTGGTGTTTCTTGAAGAAGGAGCAAATGTTGGAGAGAAAAGTATTGCTTTGGTTGTTAGTCACATTTGAAAGTCACTATGTCTTCCCTCAAGATAGAGCTCCTGCACACACAGTTAATTTGACACAAAATAGGTTCAGGAGAGATTTCTGTAGATTTTTAGACAAGTCAATTTGGCCTCCATCAAGCCCTAACATTAATCCTATGGACATTGTGATGTGGCCTATATTGGAAAATGATGTTTCACATATACAAGTGTGTCCGACTTGAAAGAAGCTCTTATGGCATCGTGATACAATTTGAGCAAGGAGGTGGTGAAAAGTCATGCATTTGAGAAGAGATTAAGGCCTATGGCGAAAGCAAAGGATGCCCATCTTGAAATGTAAATATATGTAAAATATTGTCAATAAACATAACAGTCAGGCTGTAAACTTTCATTATCAAAAGCCTAAAACTTTTTATCTTATGATAAAATCAATAATGGGTAAATGTATATGCCACACCCAGTAAATACAAGAATTAAGTTGTAGAAAATCATTACAATTTTATTATTGAGGTCAACACCAAAAAGGCAAGAATTTTGAATCAAATGGTAAATGTTCAAAATAAGAATCAAATATTCTAGAACATAAAGAATTTTTTATGTAGAAATTTTTTTTTAAATATTTACTCAATAATAAACTTAATTCTAAATACTTTTGAGATATTTTGCATAAATAATAAATACTTTTGATCTTGCATTTTTTTTCTTAAACTTATCTGTATACAAGGCTCAAATTTCTAGACATAAAATTTCAACTTCAACTGCTACAAAGCTATTAATGAATTTCAAATAACAGAATTATTACCGTTAATAATCAGATAGTGTAACACATTTCAAGCTTTCATGAAATGATAGAAAAAAAGAAATCACTTGCGACAATATCTAAATGCAAAGTCCATTCACAAACATTTTAGGAGCATGGATTTAATCCCCCTTCAGTAAATAATCTTAATTAAAATGAAAATGTTTGACAGTTTCATAGATAAGTAATGAACAAAATAGCTGTCTATATTTCTGAGATGAGGTATTATGTACAGTATTTTCATTAGTCAGACTATTGTCCTCATCTTTGTCACCATATTTGTCACAACGTTTCGGCCGTTGTACACTCCGGCCTTCTTCAGGTGGTTGGAATTTCGAACTGAACCCTTTCTTCGATCACTGGGGTAGACTGTTCTAGTTCCACGTGCCATGTTTGATGGATGTCAGTTATCAGTTATCTCCTGCTAATTTTCCCTCTGAAAGTTCTCCACTGCCTTAACCGGGTGACAGACCCAAAGAGTGTGAGTTCAATACCCGGTTATGGCAGTGGAGAACTTTCAGAGGGAAAATTAGCAGGAGATAACTGATAACTGACATCCATCAAACATGGCACGTGGAACTAGAACAGTCTACCCCAGTGATCGAAATAAAGGGTTCAGTTCGAAATTCCAACCACCTGAAGAAGGCCGGAGCGTACAACGTTGTGACAAATATGGCGACAAAGATGAGGACAATAGTCCGACTAATGTAAATACTGAACAAACAGGCTGTAGCTAATAGCAAATCCTATGAAGAAATTGCAGCACACAAGTTGAGTTTTCCAGCCTAAAATAATCTTTCCAAAACTAGAAGTTGATTTATATCGCAGGTATAAAATGCAAACCGTTACCATAGAGTTGTAAAGAAGTGGGACAGCACTTACCTCCAGCAAGCTGCCACAAATTCCACTAAAACTTATATTTCATGAACAAATTTGGCATATTAACACAGAAATTAATATAAAATAATAAAATATTAACACAAATTCAGTATTCTATAGGTTGAGGTTGATGGCATCAGACTGTTTACATCACTTATGCAAATGGCGGATGAGTGATACTGCATTTTACAATAACATACCATATGTAGCAGTAATATCAAAAAACTAACTTGTATTATGTTTAATCTACAGAATTAATATTTTATAGCAGTTGATGTTGACTTTAACATGTTTATCAGTAGACCTGACAACTTTTAAATGTTCACTAAGTTATACCAACACAATATATGGTACCTACCAGTGTGTATTGCAGGTTGTTTGCTATACAGTGCATATAGAAAGATATTACGTCTACTGTCTCAATATACAGGTAAGTGGTGTGATCTTATATAGTTTTGACACAGGTTATCATATACTGTAGCCTAACTTCATTTACCAGTAGGCCTACCGTATGTTATTTTTGGGGGAAGTGGGGGTCGACCTATATGGTAGGTATAGGCCTACAGGTTGACTTGTATGCCACAATTTACTGTAGGTGATTTTATATTATGTCTATCAAATTGAACTTTTCTTTACAAAAGGTTTTGACATTTCAGGAATATTTTGATGTGAAAAAAAACATTATTTACTTACCTAAACGGAGCAAAGTATTCATTTCAGATTTCTCTTCTTCAATTGAAACAATGACTGCAAATAAATTATCAATATATAAGAAAAAAGAGCAGTCATTTTCTCTTCAGAACAAAATTATCAAAACAAATATCAAAATATTAAATGATATGCAATAGACTTTACAATAAATTGGAATTTTTAAAAAAGCTTTTTACACCAATCTACAGCAATAAATTCATTTCAATCCAACTAGGAATGACTGCAAAACACTTTCTCCCTCCCCTTTTATAGGTAGAAGAACACAAATGCATGCTGGGATTTTTTTCCTAGCCAATAAAATAGACCCATTCGCAGTTTCATCTGACTCAGTTCTATCTGTCTTATCTTGAAGTCAGAACACAACATTCACTTGCCGAACTTGCTTTTGAGTGTCAACACCAATTCTTAGTTTGTGAACTTTTTGCCATATTACTGTTGCTTTGCCTTATTACTGTTAATTTGCCTTGCATAGATTGTTTGCTTGCTTTATATTTTTTACCTATTTTTTTTTTCTTTTTCTTGCAAACTTGGACAATTCTGTTAGTCACTTTTCTCCTGCTGTAACATAGCTTTTCATGGTAATTGTTCTGATAAGCTTTCTTTTATGCTACCTAAACTTTACAAATTTAAGTGCAGTACTAGATTGGTGGCAAGGTTTCATCATTTTACACTCAAAATGGCTATATGTAACCAATACTAACAGTATGCTAACAGTTTCTTCCATTGCATTTCCCACTTGTGAAAACACTCTTCTGGCTTCTTGCTTCCCCTTTGATCTTCAAAAATTCAAATGCAATGTCAATCATTATCTTCTGTCTTCTTAATTCTTGTTCTTTTATTGTCCTCCCTCCTTAATAATATATTTTTCTTATATTCTCTAATAACACTCAGTATCCCCTTAAGTCTTAGTGGCTTTATTGCTTTGTTTTGGGATGAAATGATAAAAAAAAACCGTAAATAACATACAATGCACAAGAAAATGTTTATGGTTTCATGTGTAATACATATATTTAACCCCCTCCCCACTAGCTGATTTTTATGGTCTTTGCCATTGACAGTGATAACTCCCAACATGGCAACAGTGCTTCTATACAGATACACATCTCACTGTCAATTTATTGGCAAATAAAAAGTGGTTTCACTGTTGAAGTGCTTCTGAATGTACAAGATATATTTTCTAGAAAATCCTGACTGCCTTTTGTCAGAAGGTAAGTAGGAGACTGATTAATTTGGAATGTTTTGGTCACTATCCTGTTCAGGCACATCTTGTACTGGGTATCTGAATACCAAAGATATAGAGAGATGTCGAAATAACGTAAATATAACTAAAGATGGTTTTCCTGCTATCTAACATAGTGAACCATTAACTTAACACCACAAGCATACTGTGATATGAATCAATGGATTATTAACTGCATTACATCTAAAGTCATTTTACCTTGGAAAGAGAGATCAGCTGAAAAAGGACCCGATACCTGTCAGTAATTTCTATCTGATTAATGAACAGTACAAACAACAAGTGTATAATCATAAGTTTATTATGAATTCTAATGCACCCAGAAGTCACATATCAGAATCTTCAAAAGTACACATTGACAACTTAGTGTACATATGTTCCAATCCTAGCAAGATGCACATCAGATACTTAGTTGTTTCTATGGATGGCTCTAATTGTACAAGGGTGAGCTGAAAAGTTCACAGGCTGACTATGCAAGAGCTGGGAAATCTTGCATGCATTAATTTCAACTCTTCTTGTTAATAACAGCATTGTTTCTTTCCAGGTAAACTAACACCTGATTGTTCAAAGAAGACTGTTCATCCTGTTGGTCAAAAAAGTCATCAATACCATATTGGTTCCCAGCCAAGTGTTTGTTTTTTTTCTTTCTGGGAGGATAGACGATAGTTAAATCAGGAGAATAGGGACGGTGATCAACCAGTTCAAAGCCACAGTCACATACAGCAGCCATTGAAACCAAGGACTTGTGTGCTAGAGTATTGTCCTTTTGTCAGTTTTCCAGGCCGTTTGGTCTTAATAGACTTTCCTAACTGCCTCAGAAAGTTGGCATAGTACTCTCCATTGATGGTGTGACCCTTATGAAGATAGTCAATAAACACAATGGCTTTTGCATCAAAAACAAAACAAAAGAAATGCATGGATTGACTCTTTGTCTGAAAGTGATGAAATTATCTTGGGTTAGGAGACATTCAAGAAAACCAAATGGATCTGCCTCAAACAATATCAGATTTTCCTGTGATGAGATCAGTCTGGTGCACTTTTGATCAGATTCCAGAAGACATGGCATCCACCGAGCAGAAACCTTTGTCATGCCAAGTTCATTGTGCAGAATATTCTCAACTCCCTCATGGGATATGCAAATACAATAAAAGTCGCTACTTGTTACTTTTGAAGTCTTTGAACAGTCGGATGTCAGTTTACCTGGAAAAAAAAACGATGCAGCTATAAATAAGAAGAGTTGAAATGAATACATGCACCATTTCACAGCTCAGGCATCACTCCTTCATAGTCAGCCTGTGAACTTTTCAGTCAACCCTCATAAAATGTTTGGCAGTTCTCAACTGAAAATGCTATTGTATAGCAATGGAATTAGCACACTATAAATTGTGCGTCTCATGAACATGATGATTCCGAGTTGAACTCTCAAGCCAGTCACCAGTCATCTAACACATAATAAAGTACTTTATGAACCTCCCTTTGAAATTACAGAGTCAGTCAGTAAAGATAACCTTCATCACTCTGTAAGTGACTCCATTTGCTGGACAATATCCTACCACTGAAGGTGACTCTGATCATTGAACAAAAGTGTGTTTGAATTTCATAGTTGTGTTGTCATATCCTGCTATGGCAATAGAAACCAACTTGTGAAATTAACAATAAGAATACTGAAATTGAGAATGCAATGGAAAGGGAAGTAATAATGCAGAGTGATAAAGGTAAATACAAACAATAAGAACAGCTGGAGTTGTTCCTACAGATTATGACCCACTTGTTCATCCATCTGTTGACATAGTCAAGCCATGACGAATGGGCCTGTAAGTTACGGATCTACCTATAATTAGAAATGCCTGACATACCTTAATGAAATGTATTAAGAGCTTGTACCCTTGTGATTGTAATGTTATGTTGCTCTACATATTTAAATACATGTTTTGTTCAAGTTAATATCAATTTTTTTTTTGTGTGCTCAGGGAGTGTTTAAAATATTTATTAATGTATTTACACATCCATTAAGTTGATTTGTTATCAGAGTATTATTGAGGGAAGAAGGGTGTCATGCTAATTCATGCGTAAATTCATTAGCATGCACGATACAATCAGTGGCCAGTAGAAAGGTTGTATTACATCATAGATGTAACACTTCCTATGAATGGCTAAGACTTACAGCCTTCATTATTTGATTTGTACACAGAAACTTCTGCTTCTTCACAGCAACAACTACTAACAAGGTTATCTTTTTCAAGAAATAGTGACTTTTTTCTATTTATAAAATATAACTTCAAAAACATTAATATAGATATTTAATGTTTTATCAAGTCATTATAAATAGAAGAATGATATATTCTTTTAAGATAAAATAATATTTTAGGAAATTTATTCAAAAATGAAAATTTTTTGTTTTTTAAATCGAATTCACCCCAAGCAAAGCAGTAAAGTCATTAAGACACAAGGGGTTATTGGGTGTGAAGAACAAGAAAACAGAAACATTATTAAGGAGCAAGAACAATAGAAGAGCAAATCAAGAAGACAGTAGATAACGATTGATATTGCATTTAAATCTTTGAAGATCAAATTTAGCTGAAAAGGATTTCACAAGCAAGAAGTGAAAGAGAAACTCTTAGCATAGAACTTACAGTTACATCTAAAGCCAATTCAATTAGAAATTGACAAGCCCTTGTTGCCAATCTACTATTGCGCTTAAATTCATGAAGTGTAGGTACCATAGCGAAGAGGTCATCTGACAAATTACCATGAAAGTATTTATAAAAAAAGGCAAAGGAAAACAATCTTACTGTGGTGGGAATGTGACTGAAGCTGAGATGCCAGATTAGGACCAATAGTATTGCTGATACTTCTTTAAATTTTGTCAAGAATCTCTAAATATATAGCAGAAGCAATATTCTAAGCATGGTCGAATGGTAGACTTATAGATATGTAAGATAGTTTCTGAAGAGAAAAATTGTCTTGCACAACACATTGAACAAACTTTCTTAGCAGCTGACCTAGCAATTGATTCAATATAATCTTTCCACTTCATGTCAGCCAAGAATGTTAATCTGAGAAGACACAATGAGTTACCCATCTGAAGGTTAGCATTAGCCATGCTGACAGAAGGCAGATAGTGGTCTCTCAGATAATTAATGGAGATCGGTTTTGTTTTGGAGGAGTTAATAGTAACAAAGTCATTCTTTGCCCCAGTTAACAACAGACTGTACGATGTCTTTGAGATCAGCCACTATCGAGACAAGTAAGCTGAGACAAGTAAGCTGAAACTTGGAAGAGCAATAAAATAAAGAAACCTTTTACCAAATTACAATATAAAAACAAATTAATTTGATTTGTTTGATATTTCCCACCATTTTGAAGACAATTTTACAAACTTATTAATAATAGGAACAATTACAGTAAATAAATTTAAGAAAAAGTAAATGGCCAAAAATGCTGAATGGAAATTATATTTTCTGTTGTTTACTGAGAGATATAAGTAATTTCTAAAAAATAATGAATTTTTTTATTTATTAATCTGACAGATTTTATAACTTTAACGTTAATTTTTGGTGACACCCATATTTGAGTAGACACTCCATTTATTATTTTTTTAAACATATTTAGTTTTGTCTACCATCCTGAATATTTGAGAAATCTTAATAAAAAAAAAAAGATGCACCCTCCAGCAGAATTGAAACCTGCATCCTACTTTTCAGGAGAAACCGTCATTAAATCTGACATGCTTCAGACCAACTAGACCATGTAGGATCTTGCCGATCAAGCAAAGCTGAATAGTCTTCATAAGTGCAAATCATTCCCAGATTCTCCAAAGTTCATATCTGCTTTCATA